>JXXB01024850.1:0-15156 GCA_000956275.1 Anopheles koliensis | reverse complement strand
ATGTGCAGATGGTACATATGCATCATCAAAACATAAGCGTATGGCATTGTCGTGCGGCAAATGGCAAGCGTATTAAAATTAAAGGGAAGAGAGATCTAATATATCAAATGTCTTCGGCATAAGGCGGTGGCGCCGGCAACCAGGCAGGGCACATGCGGTGACGAGAACATGCTGCATCTTACATTGTTGTACAGCCGGCTGCGGACGAAGGAAACCGTTGCGATACGATCTGGTCTGCCGGATTTACGAGCATCAGTCACCCGTCCCCGTTTGCACTTGCTAGACAAACGACCGGGCAAAAGATGATGACGGTGAGTGAATTTTGAGCTTTCCAAGCGAATCTCCCTCTGTGTATGTGTGCGCACGTTGCTGTGTGTGTGTGTACGTGGGTGGTTGCACCGCTGATTGGCAACCAATTTTCTTGCAGTTTGCAGAATATTCCAAAATTCGCCAAAACTCCCCGGGTGAATCGTCGGCGGTTCAGACGATAAATCCTTCCCGAGGACAACGTCTTCATCGTTCCCTGGTTACGGCTCGCCACTGGCGCACCCGAACCTGTCAAGATTTGTGCGGTTAGTGGTGGAAAGTGATGCTCGCCGATGGGAAGCGCTAAATTTGCGCCCGATGAAATTCGCCCAACAATCGCGAACTGCTAACGGGAGCAAATTAAGTCATTTGTAAGCGGATGTTTCCTAACTCCTTTTTTTGGTGAGCTCGGTGAAATTCCTATACCGCATCGCGTTGATTGATGGTTGGTTGGGAGGCATCTGCAGCGAGTCATCAATTTCGTTGGAATTTTAAATGCACAACGGCCACCAGTGCGAGGCGATGGAGTATGATGGAGGATTCCATAGTCCATGTAGAGCACATGTCACAAAAGCGATCGCTCAAAGAAACCGAAAAACGCCTTTAGCAAAATCTTTTTTGTTCTGAAAATGTTTTAGATTTAACATTTCTCACTAGTTGAGTTAGTTTTATCCACCATCATTTGCATGCAGAGGCAAATGCGATCGTGCTTCGGTGTTCACTAGCACCCAGCTCCGGAATCCCATCCCGCTGGGCAATGGTTTTAAAAGGGTCCGCAAGGGACGGATAAAAAAAAACCACCCGAAAAAGAAATTGCATTCTCATCAGTTACATTCTCACCGGCGAAATGAAAACAAGTGCTGGAGCGATGCCGGCGTCGCCCAGACACAAACCATAATACATACCAATTCCGACGGTGCTTTTTTCTTTGTCTACCGGTCGCCAGGTCGCGTGGGTGGGTGGCCCACCGTCAAGGCAGTCTGGCGGGCTTTCTCCGTCACACGATTATGTGCTATTTTTTCATTATATTTTCCTTCCGCCGGCGGCAAAGCCCCGGGCAGGCAGTCTGCCAGGAGATGCCCTGGCCCGTGGAGCCGCCACCGCTAGCTTGATCGATGGATTGCACTTGAAGAATGAAAAGTAGTTTTTGCTTCCGCTGCGGCTTCCCCTCGTGGCCCTCGTCACCGGCGACACAACACAAACGAGGCAATTGCCCTCGGGGATTTAACCTCCGTGGAGACGCCCATCTGCTCCGGAGAGCGTTTGGCAAACCACCAACGACTATTCGAACCGAGCCAGACCGAGGAGAGTATGTGTGTGTGTGTCTGTTTGGGGCGGAAGTTGGATGAAATGTCAAAACATTTCACACGACAGTTCGTCGACGATGCAACCGAGAGGTGCCTGCGCGGTGCAACACGACGAGGCAGGTCGGGCAGCGTCATAAAAGCTCCCTGGAGCTGGAGAGCATTTTATGATGAATTGCATTTGGACGACAATAACAACTTCCTCGGTTGTTCCGTCGGTCGGTTGGACGGTTGGTCGTTTATTCGTCCCGTTGCCTTTCACCGCCTTCAAACGTCGCATTTCGTCAGACACGTTTCCCCTTGGCTGACGCTATGGCACCTTCATTTCACGCCTCTCTGAAGAGTGAGCTTCGGCGCAGAAATAGCTACCCATAAATTAATGATAAGTGTCCGAAGCAGGGGACATTAACAAATCATGCCGTATATGCGCACGTCTGTGTGTATGTGTGTTTGTGATGATCTTCTCGATAAGGCTCGGGTGGATGAGAAGCAGAGAATTGCAATTAGCAAATATGTTTTCGCTGCTCCCTTATCTGCAATGACGAGCGGGTTGTAAAATCTTTTAATAGAATTAAAAATTCAATCTTGCCCGCCTTTATCATGCTAGTGACGTGGTGTGAAAAGAATGAAATCTAATGCTTCCTGTTGGATCCGAATTGAACCCCGCCACGTTCGCTCATTATCTCACACGCTACGCTCGGGATGATCTCGGTATCGCCGGAGATTCCAGGCCGTTCCAGGAAAAAAAGATTGGTTCTACGAAAATTATTCGATTTTGACGCGATTAAGGCACATATCCTGCCCATGGTAGAGGGTGGGATTAGAAATTCCGCTCCGTGCCAAGGTACAGCACGTGCGTCGCTTGAGCGACCGAAAACCGAGTTCCGGGGTTCACCGAAGATTCATCTCTTTTTCGCTCTGATGCCATGGCATTGATTAACCGGCAACCGAGCCGACGGGTAAATCCAGTCAGCGTTCTATTTTTATTCCGACCAGGAAGTCCTTTCACCCCGGCTCGTACATGGGCACGGTCGAATGGAATTGAAAAGCCCTCCCCACCCAACAAAAAAAAAGATACGTGATTTAAATATACGATCAAATATCCTTCAACCCACTTTGATGTATCCCTTAGGCTAAATAATCTTCATCCTAATCTTGTTGGCGCTTCCGTGTTGCCGGTCGTGGTCCTTCGTTGATATTCCCGACAAAGGTTGTTGTTTTTTTTTCTTGCTTCTTCCTTTTCATCCCCATCGGACCGCCCCGATCGCATCCGCATGATCTGTCCTGGTTTATTTAACTCACAGATTTACCGCTTGTGTCTTTACTGGCGAGTCAATGTGCCACCCTCCCGGCACCCGCCAGCGCAACTAAGCGAACAATTTGCGTGCCTGTTCGGCGTAACGCCGGCGTAAACCTAGCGATGCGTTGACACAAAGTTTCAACACCACACTCCCGCGGGAACGCTGCTTTCCTTCTCCACTGGGACCGATCCCGATGGGATACGTTTTGCCAGCCGCACAAAGGGTGACGTTATTTCGAGCGGTTCGGGCTCGGGGAATGGAAAACTTTCCCTTTACTTTCACCTAACGAAGTTAGACCGCCGCCTTGCAAAGCGAAGCCTGGAGGAAAGGGAGGGAGGCGGGGAGGAGGAATTGAATCAACGGTGGGGATGCCATCGACGGTTTGCGGCAACCAAAACAGCAAGAAAGCAGTGAGTGGCGAGCAAGAAACAAAACACAACACGAAACTTCACGCACAGAGCAAAAGCAAAAAGAAAAATTGCCAACCGGCTTGCCAAAGTACGCGAGATGAGTATAAACAGGACGGGAATCCATTTTCAACGCGCCCGCTCCGTGATGGGCAAGTCGAATTTTCGTGAAAGTTACAAATAACGCGGTGTGCGTCTGCGTTGGCATGCAAAAAAAAATAAATAAATAAACTGGGGCACCCTTCGACAGCACCGGGAAAGCAAATCGAAAGTTCTATACAATTACGTTTAAAATTCAATCTGCGCGTCGGCCTATCCCACCTGCCTGGGCGCACCAACTCACCTGGGGTAGCAGCTTTCCGCTTCGATAAACAGGAAACTAGTCCAAGGTGACGACGACGATGGTGGTGAAGATTGATCCTGTTTTTTGCTTTCATGTTTCGTTTTTTTTTTCACTCTCTCTCTGTTTTGCAGTTGAGGTGTGACCGAGTGGATCAACCATCGATAAACGCACAGCACACATACACACGCATACGCAATTTCATTCGATATACAGCTAAATCCCGGCCCTTTACAGTAGGCCCTTCGAACGGGGTTGATACGATGTGGTTCAGCGAGATTTTTTCCCGGTTCGTTTGGCTGGAAACTGCTGGCTCCCTTTCGTTCGTACCACAGCTTCTAACAAACAGGAAGTACCGGCTACGGAAAGTGGTTTGCTGGTATTTCTTTTTTTTTCAATCATTTTTTGGAACGTGGCCACCTCGTGTGGTGCGCGCGGGTGCGTGATTCGGAATCCTGAGCTGGTCGAAAGGACGACGAAAACAAAAAAAAAGCATAGATTATTTATGGTCTCGGTGGCGTGGAAGATGCCACGGATCGATTGATTTATTTTCGGTTTCACTTTGGGAGAATGTTTTTTTTTTGTACGCCTCCCTTGCCAGCACGGAGGGCAGGTCGGCTCGACAGCGCACTGTTGCTGTTGCCTCTCGGATATCTGACTGCTGTTACTGACACATATCCATGGTCCACGCGTCTTGTGAAAGGTTTTGCCGCCGGTTGATTCGCTCCTTGCTCCATAACAAACCAGTTCAGCAGAGGTTAAAAACGTGCGTAAAGAAGTACAAAACTGGGTGAAGCAACAAAAAAAAAAAAAAAAACACGGGACATTTCTACGCGTCCCTCTCTCCCTCTGTTGAATCATGCGAAAGTTTGCCCTTCGCTCCATTTTCCCTGCCCAGATTCTTATGCCACGCTGAGTGAAAATGGATGTTCATCCTGTCAAACGTGCTTCCGCGCGCGTTGTCGGTGGTACGCGGGGTAAGAAATATTACATAATTTGAAATTCGATACACACTACGCGTGCACCACGTGATCCATCCCTTCGTCCAACTCCTTGCAATCCGTTCGGTCGCTTCGGTTTCGCAGCAGTTTCGCACCGGAGCCCGAGGCAGCTCGTACTGAACGCAAGAATTATTAGTCTAATGAGCACGTTCCTGGCACGTGACCAAAAGAGTACGTCGTGGACCCTGTCCAGCGTCCGGGCGCGTGGAGTGGGAAGGTTGTTTTCTGCTGACGGTGTGCGAATCCACCCACACACACACACACACGCTCGCTTGTAACACATTTTCTTACTTCTTGAGTTTTGCTAGTTGCTGAAATTCCGCCACAGGAAGCAGTGGGCTGGGTTTGGGGTTTGGGGGAAAGGTTCGCAACATTCCCAACGGTGTTGATGATGTTGACGAAGGTACGGATCGATGTAGCGAAACCTATGATATAGAATTGAAATGGGTCGAGAATTATTTTTTTGGCTTACTTTTGCGTAGATTTGTTATCATACACGAATGTTGCTTACCTTCGCACATTTTTACCCAACATTAAGAGGAGCACACATTGTTAGGGTCTTTTAGATGCTGTGAAATAGGTTTTTAAAAAGTAATATTTTTTTTTGAAATATGTGTTTCCGATTAAATTTCTAATCATGTGCTGTAAATTCACTTGATTTAATGCAACTTGTGTTGCTGATCAATACTGAAAATAAAAAATATAAATCGAAGCTACATTTCACGAGCATCATCGAGAGGGTTCATCCTTCAAACTGCAGCATGTAGTCGTCAGACCGCAAACTGCACCGAGGACTTCGGAACCGTTCGAGAACTCCATCGAGTCGTCCAACGATGGCGCATCCTGCGTACTTCATCTTTCCGTGGAAAGCACTCGAGCCTCTTGTCGAAACCAATCGCTCAGCGACAGCAACCGAGACAAACCTCTAAACCATTAAGCAAATCACACTTACCTAAACCACAGCCCTCAACAAGGCGTACGAGTCGTTGGGTGCGAGATGCAACTAAAATGTTAATTACTTCAATCTCAACCTAGAACACCGGGCACAGTGCAAGATTCAGTCCCGCTTCACCTGCCATCTGGGACCTCTCTTGCTGCTGCTGCTGCTGCTGCTGACGAGGAAAGCCAGCAACAACAGCGCAGCAGGCAGCCTGCGATTTATTAATCGACTGCAAAGCTATAATTTATGTTCCGTTCGTATGATTAATTACAGTCCAAACAGCATCAGCAGCAGTGCTATGCTGGTGCTTGTGTAGCACGTTGCAATTCCACCCGAACCGCACCGATGTAGTCGGTCATGCACGTGCTGCCGGTACGGGGACAAACCTCAAACAGAAATCACTCTTGCACTATACAGTGTCAAACCGGCGACGCCACTGCGTTGGTCTGATGTACGTGTGTACGCGAGTACTTAAGCGCGTCTCCGTCATACCGTCGAAAAACCGACTCCTTCGGTCGAGCCCGTGCCCGTGCCGTTTGGCACACGGGCAGGGTGTGCGAGACAAATCGCTCGTAATTACAGCAGCTTAGTCGATACGACTTTGTACGCTATCTAGACAACGGGGCCGACTTTGATCCTTTTCGAAACGGTCGTGTCCCATGGCAACTTTTGCAACGCGCCTGCTACTGCCATTGGAAACCGGGCACTCGCTGGACAAAGAAGTACACAAACACGGGGAAGGCTGTCAAAGTGGTGAGATAGAAAAAAAAAATGGAACCATTACCCCAACGTGCTGCCCTGGGAGAGATCAAAAACAAACCTTTGAAAGGGACGCACGGAAATAAAACGGTGTAAAAATCAGGCAAACGTTCCTGTCCAACACGTTCGACATATTCTGGCTGGACAACAATGCTAGTCGCCGATCCAGCCGATTCGTTTGCAGGACGTGTTTTTTCTCGGTGAATTGCGTACCTTGGACATATCTACATCCAACCCTTCGCGCGAGGATTCATCGAACAGCTTACGGTTTGGTTGTTTTGTTGCCTGTTGAGCATTGCGAATGATGCACGTGGACGCACGACGCAGATCTAGATGAAAGTATTGTGTACGTTCCAACACAAATCAAACACCTCCACGGCAACACTTCCAACTCTGCAATCGATACCATTGCGGAATGGGCGAATAGATGTGCGCCAAAATCAATAGCCACTATCGAAAGTGACATGACTTAAATTGAAACCGCCCATGTGCGTCCCGGTGGGAAATTCCTAAGTAAAACTTCCATTCATCAAAGCAATCGGTTTGCATTAGCTTCGGTTGTTGGGGTTGAAATTTGTTTTGAAGCATTAAATCTTTCTTGTATGATATTACTTAAAATCTTTGTGGATCACCCAATTTCAAAACCACAGTGATGCCAACTGGCCAAAATCGTTTCACATACTATCCCAAAAAAACCATCCCGCCTGCGATGTTCCGTCCAAGCTGAATGGAAAATTGCCGCCACACTACTTGTTGCTGTTGGAATTTCCTTCGGCATGACATTAAACGCGTAATTAGATTTACTAGGCCATTGACTATCGAGGTCATCCCCGAGAAATGTGTTGCCCGTATCTGGCATCGTTCGCCGTGCCGGGCGCTGTTATTGCGCGTGCGTCTTTTAATGTAAAAAAAAAATTACCAACATACCACCTACCGAGCAGGGGGCCATATGGTTCTGGAGGGAAAGAATTTGGATCACCTTCATAAAGGCGAAGGATCACTGTGTGCCCCGGTGCTGCCCGGAGACGTAAGCCGTGGAAGCGAAGAATTTGCTCTCCCTCCCACGAGTCTAATGAGATACAGAAAATTGATTTTTCCATCCGGGATCGTGTATGCCCCGACATGGCTCGGCAACGGTGACGCTAACGATGACTCGGCGAACGATTCGCTGGCCGGCCGCATCATCCTACGATGTGGTTGTTTTCGAACCGACGGGTACTAAGAAGCCGACCCGCTGGAAGTAAATCCCATTACACACATTTACACGCTCGCTCAGGTTCACCCCGAGGCGTAGACAGTCTAATTTCTGTTCGGCTCGCCGTTCGTCAGCAAGCCGTAAGGATTGCACGCGAGGCCTACCACCTGGTAGCGCTGGCAGGATACGTGGCGTTGAATCTTGCCACTATCCGGTAGGTAGGCATATCGGAGTTTTCAACACAAAAACACGTCAGCATCTGGCCGTGTTCCCGGCTCCCGGTTGGTAGTAGTAAATCTAATTAACTAAATAATTATCGCAAATTGCCAAACTCAATTACCAGGCGGCTGGCTTGCAGGATTGCACCGGCCACCGGCTGTGGACAGTGGACGGCTCGAATCGGCGAAACGTCCCGCGCAACTTGTAAAATCCGACTGTAAACTTTGTCGTTAAAGGGCCGAACGGTGATCGTCTGGGCACGGCCGGTGGTCACCGGTCGAATGGCAGCTCGCTGTTCCGCGTGGGTACCATTTTTTACCTCATATGTATGAATAAATGAAAAGCGAACCACTTTTGTCCGAATCAGTGCAACGGATGCCGAGTGCCTGACGCGTTTAGTGTACGTTTGGTCCGGCACTGGAACCCAATTTTCGACCACTTGAAAGACGGCCTTTCGGGTTCGGTGACACCCGCAGAATTTTCCACCTCCCAGGCTGACCTGCTAGCGAGAGGAACTCTCAGGGGTAACGGAAGCACGAGGGAACTGCAAATGAAATCGTTTTTACCGCCATCTCGTTTCGCTCCCGGGCTGAGGTTTCGATTCCCGGAATGGGACCCGTTTATGACAGCAAGGACACACAACGGTGCTGGGGGGCGAATGGGGGAGTGGAAGGGAAATTGTACTGCTCCCGTCGTTCACTTTCATACTTTATCGTCCCCTACACGCGGGTACGATGCGGTGGATATGAATGTTGCTGAGATTTTCGTGCTCCGACATTCGAGTGCGCACGCTGCTCGGTCTGAGGTTCGGTTTTGTCCGGTTGACCTTCCGACATGTCGACAGCGTCCCTCACGGTGGCTCTCCACGGAGTGCCACGATTCTCGCACCCCTCCCAAATCGGCAACGGTATTTATAATTTATGAAGAGGAAAATGTTTCCTTCGTCTGCAACTGATGTAACGCCATAAAGACTGCCGTTGCTACACCCGTTGACGTTGACTCTAAAAACCTTCTATTTACACAATCCGGATCCTGGCTAACAGTAACGGTGCCCCTTTCCCTTCGAGCGTGTAGCTACTGTTCCTTTTTCCGCACACTCTTAGGCACCAGTTAGCATTCGTCTGTTTTCTTTTCCTCCCTTTCTTTGACCGCTCGGCGAAGGCCTCGGCGGGGCACGATGGTACCAGTGTTTGGTCGGTCTGAGGCAGGTGGCCGTTTTGCTTTTGGAAGTCGACGCGCACGAGCTTTTCAGCAGCAACAGACGGAATTTTAAAGTGCCCTTCCGCTTTATTTGATCAAGCAATTTTTCTTGGTTTGGGAAAATGGATGGAAATGGTGCCCACTTATCCCGGGCTGAAGGGACTCGGACTCGGCTCCATGGGCAGGCAGCAGAGAGCACCAGCACAGGTTGATGGATAAAGTGGTACCCGTTTCGCTCTTGTGGTGTATTGTATTGGCGGAAAAATGCTCGTTGATAAAATGGTGCAAAGAAGCGGCCGAGGTTTTCACTGTTACCTCAAAGCAAAGCCACATTTTTGTTGCTGTACGACATTTACATAAAATGTATTTATTCTGTACTGATTTTTGTATTATCAGAACAGCTTTGATTTAAAAATAAATATTTCTAGTAATCAAATTGTATTTGCACCATAATATTGTTTAAATGTATGGTAAAACAGTGTTATAATATAGAAAACAACAATTTAAAAACAATAATCCGCCATAAACTGTACTGCTCTAAATATCATCAAACATCGACTGTCTGATCCAACGGTAACTCTCTGCACCTTCACAAGATCAAAGCATCAGCAAATCTACCCAACTCAATCATGTCACGGTGATAACACACTTTTCCGGAAAAGCCGATGCGAGGTTTACACTATCTAAAACAATCGTTTTGATCAATTAATGCCAATTCCAACAGGGATGACGTGGGATGGATTATTCTAATGCACGGTTCGTTTATTGCTTATCACATCGGTCCTGTAACCAATGGTAATGGAGCAATTATTTTATCTTCCAAACACGACACAACCGGTGCAATTCCCCGGGCCGGCATCAAAATGCAACCAGGCATGGAATGGAAAGCCGACAATATCTGTGGCTTGTTGATTGGTCTCTCGCTTTTCCCCGCTATCTCTCTCCCTTTCTCTGTTTCTCTCGCTTTCAATGTACTTGCGTGTATATTCAGTATATTATTCAAATTTCATGTGATAGCAATCGCTCGCTTCCCTCCGTTCGTTCTGACCGAACGGATAAGTTAAGAAGCGACTGTGGAAGAGACAATTCACACTGCTATTCGCTCCACAATCAGGCTAAAGTTGAGGCCATAGTCTGTCCGCTCTAACACATGGATGTGACGAACGCACGTACAAGCGAACGAGCAAGCGCAACAGGCGAAAAAAGTCAGCAAACGGCTATAATGAAATTGTGCATAATGATATTAAAATGTAATAATCATTCTCTTTTAAAATTTCATCATCGTTTAATGCATTTTTAATTAACTTTATTTTGCGTTTAGCAGTGGCTCAGATGGCAACTGTGACTGTTCGTGGGATCGAAGGAAACCCTGGTGACGGCAAACTAGTTCCGTCCCGTTCCACCGCTCACCACCGGGCGGTGGGCGGTGGTGGGCGCCCAGACAACGGCGAATCCCGCCCGGCGCCAGTATTTTATGGATCCGAGCGATTAGTGTTCCGCACCGTTGCGGATGTGATGATTTTTCATAGTTTTCACTGTCATTGAATTAAAGCCTGATTGGATTAGAGCGCTCCACGTGACACTCATTGTGTGGCTCGGGGCGCGAAATGGAACGAACATGGTGATGCGTGATCGAATTGAAATGAATCGTTTGCTCGTATCATAGCGCGGCGTGATTAGATTCATCCGGAATTCGGAATGTTACCGGTACACCCGGAACCGACGCGTGAAACACGTTCACCATTGAACGATGATAATTTGTGGCTTCGGTGCAATTAGCTCAGCTCATCGGCAGGTTTCTCCGAGACCGATTGCACCACTTCCGGTTGAGCAGAAAAGGGCTCACGGTTGAGTTGGTTGAGATGCTAATGGGGAACCGTTGTTGGTGGACGTCGC
The DNA here is from genome assembly GCA_000956275.1 of Anopheles koliensis. NCBI lineage: Eukaryota > Metazoa > Arthropoda > Insecta > Diptera > Culicidae > Anopheles > Anopheles koliensis. Next base: position 4,288 of record JXXB01024850.1, on the reverse strand, counting down.
GCATACGACGGGGTCGAACGGAGTCGAAAGATCGATCGATGCGCCAGTGCGCCAGTATGCCAATCGATCACCCAAAGAACCGTCAGAGTTTCGGCGCCGGTAATGCAATAAATTAATAATCATTCAACTGAATGACTTAATCAATCAAATTTCACCGGCATTTCCAATCCATTGCCCATCGCGTGTGGTGGCGGAAGGCCGGGTTTGGCCGGGCTGAGAAGGCGAGCAGCACGATTTTCCGGTCCTGTTCCGGCCACCAACGGATGCGTCTGCGCCCGAGTGGCGGACAAATTAGAACGGGTGCCATGCGAACGTGCGTTTTCGTGGAGGGAAAGTCCGGCTCCGTGTTGTGTAAAATTAAATTACGGCTTATCGGGCAGGCTACAATCTTTGAAGCGGTAAAATGAACTATTCAAGAATAGTCCCGCCGTCGATGGCGATGGTGAAGAGGGGTTTGTCAAATGTGTCCACCATTTCCGCATCAGCCGCTAGTGCTGGCTAGGTCCAACACTGCGGTAATGTGGATTGGTTCATAAAAAATGCATCGATAGCCTCGGTACAGGATACCTCCATACTTGCCAGCAAACAGTCCCGGACACGTTTCTCATCGTGGCAAATAAACAGAAATCAATACCAATAACTGTCAATAAGCTGTGCCAACGACGACAGCTTCATCGTCTGCTTTTTCTCGGTTTTTTTCACTTGTTCATTTACCAACAGCAAAACCCGAAGAAGAAAAAAACAGCCCAACGTAGCCAGGACGTCGTCCTTTTCTCCGTCCTGGGAGAGATTTGTCCAATGTACGTGTGTCGGTGGAGCAATTTTTGTGAATCATCAATTTTTCATACGCTCCTGGCGGATGGCGTAAAACCTCCCGTACACCCATTCACACTTGGCGGGCGGTCTCATTTTTCATAACGTCACCCAACGTCTTCGGTACAGCGCAAAATCATGGCTACCGATGCACTGCCGACGCGTGGTGTCTTGCCTCGTGCTCTTTGGCTTGGCTCGTATGCGCTTTATTAAGATGAATGTCTCGTAACGCTTTGTCGAAAAGCGTTCGCACATATTTGCACATGTTCACTTTGGTCCGCACGGTGGCACGGAAACAAACACGGATGGTGTTGGTTTCTCGTCGGTTTGACCATCCCCGCCGTTGGAAGCACTGATAGGATTCGGTGCAAAACATTTCCCAGCTTCCACTTCAGAACCTGTCACTTTGAAGCGACATTCTTCATTTATTCGGAGAAGAAAATATGAAATACATTCCTGCATGGCTGTACTGTACGGCTTTCATCTTCACGGCACCCAGTGCACCCTTTCACAAATGCCAAACAAAGCAACCGAGCCCGGTCGCCAGGGCAACCGGAAGCTGAACCGAAAGCAACCGACAATGCGGAGAATTTCGACTTTGATTTTACGGTTTGACGATTTCTCGACACATTTTCCGCTTCCCGCTCGGTTTCGCAAACCGAAGGTCGCCACCGAAATCGGAAAGTGGATTCTCGTTTTGCCATGGTAACTGCCCTTACCAACGAAACCGTTGGGAATGTCGCTACGATTGAGGATGGAATTTGCGGATGGAAGTTATTTTTTACCGTAGAGAGAACGAGATGGAGAGTGAAAACGGCACCGAAAATCGCACAATGCAGCGGATGCAAATCATTGCCGAGATTTCTTGATCTGTTGAAGTTGTTTAAGGAGCTCATTCAAATGGTTGCTCTGTGAAGTTTTCTCCACCACAACGAGAACCAGTGCTGGAGTGCTCGAAGCACCGGCATTCTTTGTCGCGGGTTTTTTTTTTGGGACGGACCCACCCAACACTCGGACGCATGCATGCAAATTAATTGAATTTATGTGCCTGAAAGATAGTGCGGTTTTAGCGGCCTGTCGTGCATTGGCCGAAAAACCCGCAAACAGCACACCTTTTGCTCCCAGGAAGCCTCGGAAAGTGTCAAACGTCAAACGGCGAGGCACAAAAAATAAGTTTCTAGTGGCAAGGCGGAAATTAATGCCAGTCGTGGGATATTACTTCTTTTTTTTGCCCCATTAAAAAAAAATATCGTAAAAATGACCTAGCGTAAGAAAATAAAATGTAATACCACATTTTACACCTCCAGCCGGAGGGATGGTGATGGTAGAGCTCTGATGCACCTCGGATAGAACGCGGCCCTATGTCTGATCTTTTCATTCTGTTGCATTCAACGGTTTGTGTCTTTTTTTCATACCCAAACCCGCTCCCTCGCCTCTGGCCTTCCGTCACGTTCAGTTCACTCGAAATAAATGCTATGTCTGTAAGGGATCGCTTGCGTTCCAGCCCGGGCCGGCGGCTTCCCTAGGTGATCGCTCGCGTTGCGAAACAGATTTTGCATACAAAGCGAAGCGAAGGGACGTGAGCTTAAAACACTGGACCCACACCCGCACCCGCACTCACAATGAAAACATAAAATGTTCGGCGAAAGCGATGCAACAGGAACAAGAAAAAAAAATACGACCTAACACTCCCACCCACTCACACTCAACCCCGAATCCCCCGCCCGAAATGGAACTACTAAATCCCATGTTACACGGTTGCACTTTTGGGGCACGGTGCTACATGTTCGTGATTTTGTTATGATGATTCGGGGATTTTTCCGGAATCCGAAGCGGGACGGGCTGCTGGAAATGGCGTGCCGGGCGTACAAGAATTTGACTGTATTTGCTCGTTGCGTTTCGTTTTTTATGAGTGTGCGTTTTTTTGTGTGTGTTTCCTCTCTCTTTGCTCTTTTACCACTCCTCTAACACAGCGCACATGGTCCGCTGGCTAGGCGTTTGCGATCGTTATGCACCGCGAAATGAAGTGAGCACGATGTTACCGAGTGGCAGCTTAACCCGGAAAAACGTTCACTGCCAGCGCTGAATTTTCCACCAAGAGTTTTGTGTGAGTGTTTTTTTTTTTTGTGTGTGGGACCCCTTCATTGCAACGTCCGTTGGTGCTGTTTAGCTTTCCCGCGGCAGATATAACATGTCCGGAGATTTTCTATTACTGCAGCTTTTTTCCCGTCGTTGCTCCATACAATCCGGCAGCTGAACTGAATTTAAAGCACACTATTCAGTCCAGCAACCGTGATTTGGTTGCGCCAGAAACTATCGCCCCTAAGCTTACCCGGAACGCAGCGATAGCGAAGGGGACAACAGCACGAACCCGAAAACTACGCTAGCGAGTAAAAACCTACATAGAAAAAAAAAAACGAAATGGGCACCAAATTGAATTTAGTTTTATTCTCCATCATCGACGTTTGCACACCGTCATGCTTGGTTTTTTTTTTGTTTTTTTGTAGCTATTACTCTACACTATTCACCGACAACTTTACACGAAGCGTTTGCTGGCACGATCGCGGGAAATGCATTAGAGCGGTTTTGTTTTTCCGTACAGCTGGCTTTTAAGCGAACGTTTTATATTTTCTCATAACCCGGTGCATAACCGGGCGGATGGTTGGGGAAGGTTTTAAAATTTTTAAACATCCATCATTCGATGAAAGCAACGTTTTGATGGAGAAAAGCTGGTGCTGTACTGCCGAATGAGCCGAGTTGGTGCCAGGCGATGCGAAATTTACTGTTTGCGGTGGGGATTTGCAAAGTAATCGAAACTTGTTTCGATTTTTATGTGTTTCATATCTACTCGCAACACTTTTCGCGTAGGAAAGATGCATTTTTAATGCAGTAAATGAAAGAATTGAGTGAAAATAGTAGAGCGTATTTTTAAATAAAAAATACATTTGTAAATTTATCGGAGAATTTTAAACGACATTTAAAGAACCCAACACCATTTTAAATTTCATTTCATTGCTGGCTCTTCCTTTTTCACCAGTTTTGTTTTCCATTTCTAATGATCGTTTTGATTTAAGCACAGCTTTCTATACGGCACTGTGTTTATAGTATAACATTTCACTTTTCATTGAAATGCACGAAAGCGGAAAGCAAACAAACACGAGATGATTACACACCACCGTGTTGGAAACGTGTTCAAATAACGTGTGTTTATTAAGTTTGTGGCATAGTGTGGGAAGCAAAAAAAACCATTCATCATTGAAAAAGCGTCTCTCGTCATGAATAAATAATTTTCACGCTTCTCCTGCATCGTTCGCGGGGTCCTTTGCCAAACGACGCGTCGGTAAAACGAGCCGAGCTGGCTTTCAAGCCATTTCGGTACCGGTTAGATCACACACTCTCCTTCACCTTCTGTGTCCCGATGGTTTTCATCTCATTTAGAGCGAGTGTGAAATTTGCTCCTTCGTTGTGTGTGTGT
>JXXB01024839.1:0-16870 GCA_000956275.1 Anopheles koliensis | reverse complement strand
CCCGTCGCCCTCACGCTCATGACGAATGATGATGTATGAGCGCCGATGACGTCAATAATAATTGGGAAATTGAACGCACCACCGAAGGTCGGCCGAAGATCGGGCCAAATTGAATTGTTTCCTGCGGGGTTCGGGCCGGGGCCGGCCGTTTGGCGACCACTAGTGATAATTAATCGCTCGCAACCCGGCATGTCCGGCAGTGGTGGACGTGATCAGCCGGGATGCAGAAACGAAAGAATATCGCATTGATATTTATCTTCCTATTTGCCAAAGTACTCCCGATCCCACATCCCGGGCATCCGATGCGGCGCAGGGTAAGGGTTTCTTGCCCGGAGAAAGCATCGTTCTTGTTCGTTTTGTTTGCCAGTGTGCGTGTGTGAGTGTATGTGGCCGCGCGCGTTTTTCCGCCACTTTCGTTCCTTCTGCTCAACGAGCCAACTTTACGCTCACAGATTATTAGCAATGGAGGTAGCGTAGGTAGCGTGCTGCAGTGGGAAAGTGGTGCGCATTAGATAGAAAGGATATCTGGGATATATTCATTTATTTGATTAAATTTTTGGAGCTCTGTTTGCACATCCGATTCCGGTGATGCATTCGAGAGGAAGTGAATGCCTGTATGTGTGTGTGTGAGTGCGGGAGGGAGGACGATGAGGAAGGTGGAGGAAGAATAGAGCGTTTGTCGGATCACAAATATGATACATCCGAGCGAACCGAACGCCATGCAAACAAATATTGTGCCCGGTAGCTTTTGGGTATAATTTTCCAGAAAACTGCACAACGGCTATAGTTTTCATAGATATTTCATGGAGAAGTGTTGAAAGAACTCTGAGAGTGGGCTTTTGAAGGTAATAAATTAGCAAGACATATTTTTTATAAAACTTTATTATTGTTTACCATTGTTTCAATGTTCTAGGATCAGCGAGAAAAAAGCTATGGATCGAAACATAAATAATAATAAAATTATCAATAAGATTTATTAAAGCAGCATTTAATTAATTTATATTTTTTGTAATAAAGCAAAACACAATTAATCGAAAATCTGGTGGATAAAATATCCTACTCTTAACTTCTTATGAACAGTAAAAATAATACCTTGTTCATACTTTGTCATGGTTTGAAGGTTATTGTTATCAATGTTTAATCATATAATGTCAGATATTTTTAGAAATCCTATCTTAAAGGAAAAAAATGTTTGTAAACAATATCAATACAAACATTTTTTTCCTAAACAACAAATAGTCAAGCTTCGTCATGCTTGTTTGAAGAAGTATTGTAAACAATTCATACGCTGACTCTACTGCTACCAATGCTCCATCGCTATAAATGCAGCTATTTTTAAAATGTTTTATTTACTGTGGATGTAAACAACAAACACAAACAACGAAAACGTAGAAAATTTGCAAACTGAACTTTATGCATGTCAATCCGTTACACATGATTCAATTTTGAAATTAACTATGTTTGCATATTGAAATCTAGGTGGCGCTGGTACATGCACAGCACCTTAGCGTCACCTACATTCCAATAGCTGAACTTCTTTAATGGATGACAAGCTACAGGATAGCTAAGTTTCATACAGACGAGCGTCCTCTAGTGGTCAACAGTGGAATGTGCTTAAAAATCGACGAAATTTTTCAAAAATTTTCTGGATTTTTGAAATATCTCATTTCAAATAAACTTCACGTAATAATGCAAAACGCACGTTTTGAACACGTAATAATTGTATTTCACTCGAGTTATGAACGGTTACTAACTAGAATGCCAAATTTTGAGACGAAAGCATATTTAAACCTGCAACAGCAAGCACACACCGCCGAGCGTCCATTTGGCCGATTTTTCCTTCGTTTTCAAATTGAACGTCCATACAAACGTCGGTCCACGAGTTCTGCAAATAAAGAAACATGCACGCAAAAGCAACAATGAAATACACATATTCACCAACACCACAACGCTCTCGCGTCCTCACTTACCTCGTCTTGTAAACGGGACACTCGTAAATGTTCTTCGTTTCCTGTTTGTCCTGCGTGATGGCTTTGATGTAAATGACCGGAATCTGGGGGAACAGTTCCTTCATCAGCGAGCTCGCAATCGAGCCGACGTTCACGTCCCACCGGGCACCCTCCATAAACAGCCCATTGACGTACGCACCCTCGCGCGGCGGAGCGCTGAAGTCCTCCTTCCACTTCTTGGTCACGTCGCAGCTCAGACACATCTTGTCCAGCGGCCACTCGTTCTTGCGCGCCGTCTGCTGCATGATGGCCGTGAGAAAGCTCTGCGGATTGAAGAACCCAGCCAGCCACACCGACGAGGGCAGGTTGAAGTCGTTGGACCAAGCCTCTAGCTCCTTGATGCGAATCAGAAGATCGGCGAACCAGGATTGCAGACCGTACATCGACGGGTAGGCCCGTTTCGTCCAGTTGTCGGGCACTTGGTCGAAGAACAGGGCACCTTCCAGCGTTTCCATGTCGGTCGTGATGGTAAGCTCGCCCTTCAGACCGAGCAGAAGCTCGCGTAGCGATCGTTTCAATTCGCGCACAAGAATGTTCATCCGCTCGCACTCCTGGAACGCGACAATGATGAACGGTGTGCGATCCTCGACGCGCGCCATCAGCTCCACCATGTTGAACTCTTCCGGAAGTTTGTCGAGAAAATCATCGATAGTGTTCTTCACAACATCCTCCCGGCTTATGGACGAACTGCTCGAGGCACCCGAGTCGCGTGGCTGCAGCTCGAAGATCGTCTTAAAGGCTTGCTCCGAGAGCGTGGTCAAGAAGCCAATCTCCGCGTTTGGATGCAACCCGTACAGATGCGGCGACTCGGAGGGCAGATTCTCGTCGATGTAATTGTGATACCCAATGTAGTCCAGATTCGGGGGAGCCGGGAATCCGGTCGCAAAGTTCAGATCCCCATCAACCAGCTCCGGTTGCATGAACTCCTCCAGGTACGTCCGGCAAAGCCGACGATCCCAGTCGTCCGTAATGTGGCCTCCGTACATGATCTCCCCGAACAGGTAGCGTAGATCCTCCCACGGCACGCGGTTGTTCGCCTCCAGGTAGTTGTACAGCACGTACACGCTTATCGTAAGATCACCGACGTTGAACGGGTACGACCGATTCCAACCCTGTGGACCAAACTTGCGTCGTTCGGCCACCACCGCATGGAAATAGCACAACGAGAACAGAATTGCCTTGAATTCCGCCTCCTTGCCGCACATTTCCAGCGTTTCCTGGTTGAAGTTATCGAGCGCTTTGTGCACGTTGGCGAGCATTCCCGTCGGTGGTTCGTTGGTGATCTTGATCGCCGACTCGAGAATGCCTTGCGGGATGATGTGATACTCAGCCGACGGCGCCGGTTCGCCGCTAATAAAGAGACGATAATCGACATGGGCACCCTCCTGCGTCGCCTCCATTTTCTTCTCCAGCGTTGGCAACCACTTGGCCACCAGGTGAATGTTCTGCAGGATCACCCAGTGTCCCTCCCGGCACGCCACATCCATCGCTGCCTCCGCGACCACCTCCTGGCCCTGGCCGAGCGAGACGTTGTAAAAGTTCCCGTAGTCCGACGAGTACTTCATCTTCTTGCCCAATTTCTCCACGTCCTTCAGCGGGTCGACACCGGCGGAAAGGATGAAAAACACCGGCGTCGAAGCACTGCTTTCCTCGAACGAGCGCGCAAACTCCACCGTTCTCGCCTCCACGTACCGTGCCCCGAGCTTCTCCTCCACGAAGAATCGTATCGCGTACGTCATGCGATCCGGTCGCAGACAGCGCATGATGCAGAGCCGTTGCAGCGCGTTCTTGTTTTTCCATTCGCCCGGCATTTTCTCGCGCTCCGGACACTCCGATTCGACCAGCTTGCGCCAACGCTTGGCCGATCCCTCGATGTCTTTGTCGAGCGCGCGGAACTCATCCATGTTGGCGAGTGCCTTCACCCCACCCCAGCCACTGTTGGAGAGGAAATCGAACGGAGACGTCAGGTTCGGTGTGTACGGGAACCGCAGCAGGAAGTCGAGCTCCGCCGGGTCGATTTCCTTCGCATGCAGCAGTATCTGGATCGCCATCTGGGCCATGAAAATCAGCTTATCCTTCTCGAACAGCCCGCGTGTGGTGTACATGTGCACCGCGAACGTGATCGACTCGATCAGATTCGCGACCCGCTCCTTGAGCTTCTCCGCCGTCGGCGTTTTCGCGATCGCATCCTTAAACACGGTCGTGAAGGCTTTCAGCGAAAACTGATAGATCGGATTGATCTTGTGCAGATCGTTTAGGATGAAGTACAAAATGGAGGCACGCTCGGCGGCGGCACGGTAGCTCTCAAACGCGACATCGATCGCTTCCGACGTCTTTTTGCTCTCGCGCACCTTGATCTCGACTTCGGCGGCCGTTTTCTTCGTCTTCTCCAGGTTCAGCACGAGCGAGGCATCCTCCAGGACGTTCTCACCGGCGGACGACAGACGGCTGAGCAAATCGTCTTCCAGCAGCTTGAGCGTGATTTTGAATTTGTTCTGCTCGGTTGTTAGGTCGGCCTTCTGTTTCTCGAGATCCGGCCGTTCGGCCTTTACTACCTCCGCTAGCAGCTGCTCTTCCAGCCCGTCCCTTGTGACGGTGAAGTTAATCAGTGTCGTTTGAGCCTGCATCTCCGGCTTGTAGTGGGGATTCGCGAGCTTTGTCTGGAGAATGAGCTGGAAGTTCGGATTGTAATCGATCTCTTTTTCGCCCATCCGCAGGCAGCGACCCTTCTTGACGAGCATTCGGCCCAGAAGCGGATCCAACACGGCATCTATCGTTTCGCCAATGTTTTCGATGAGCAGTATCTTCCCATTCACTACGCACCGTTCAATCACGTCCAAATATCCGCGTACAGTGAGACGCAGAACGGTCAGCTCGTCACCGTACTTCTGCTTGATCCATTTGATTCCCTGTCTGAAAAGTAGAAAAAGTGCGTAGGTGTCAGTAAAACATTTTCACCTTCACTAGACGGCGTAATACTTACAACTGCGGATCAATCATGAGCGGCCAGCGGGAAGAGTAGGTCAGTATCGTCGCATTCTCAGCCGACATACGATCCGACGGCAGACCTTCGTTGTTCCAAGACGCAATCATAGCGTCGTCGCAGATCAAACTCAGCGGATCGACACCCTCCGTAAATGGGATCATCGGTCGGGACATGCGGAACGTCGGTATCCACAGTTTCTCCTGCAGCTCGACGCGGTATCGTCTGGTGAAGCAACCGACATAGCTGATAAAGCAAGCAACCAATAGCACATCGCCCGGCAGTGTCACCGTTTGACCCTTCAGCATGGCTATCGATTCCCGCCAACGCACATTCTCCGATGCCAGTCCGTTCACCAAACGATGCGCCAGATCGATCGTAAACGCCGTCTTGTCCGCCTCGTCCTGACACTTTTGCTTCTCGGCCAGCGCATTGTTGAACGCCGCCTCAATCACGCCCAACTTGTCCTCCAGCTCGGTAATCTTGGTCGTCAGCTCCATCAGCTTATCCTGCGCATCCTTCAGCTCGGACTGCGCCTCGTTCAGGGCCCGCTGCTTCGGCTCGACCACCTGGTACACCTCATAGAACTTGTGGATGTTGATGACCCAAGCGCACAGACCGGCGGCAGCAATCGATTTCGCCCGAATCTTGTCCGGATCGAACTCCGGATCCCTCAGGTACAGCTGCAGCGCCTTGATCACGTCAGGATGGATGTGCTCCTTGTCGTAGTAGATGAGATCGTTCAAGAAGACATCCACCTTGTTCATGATCATTTTGCACGACTTCCAGCTACGGTCCTTCGGGATCTTGCCCTTGGGCGAAAACAGCACCAGTACGGCCGCGCACACGTTCACCACCGCATCCGGCGGAGAACCGAACGATTTCAACTCCGTCAGATTCGTCTTGTCCAGCGTGTCGAGGGCGGCTTGGGCGGCAAGTAAGGCCGGTTCCGCTTTGCGCAAATCTTCCTCGCAGATCTTTGCCTTCGCCCCGACGTCTTCCTCGATCACACGCACCTTCAGCTCCTCCTCGGCGGCAATGTTCTTCTCCTTTTGCACCTTCTCGTTCTCGGCGCCAACTACCTTGATCAGCTTGTCCGCTTCCTCATTTTTCACCTTCAGCACAATCTCTTGATCGGCCAGTTGAAGCTGCAGCGAGTCGACCTGCTTGGCACACTCGGCTAGTTTTAAGATACCACTCTCCAGCCGATGAATGCGATCATGGAGCTCCAGCGTTTTGTCCGTCAGCAGCTTGGCGTAGAGTGAAATAAGTTCCAGGAAAGATTTCGGTGTTGTGTAGTTGTAGCGTCGTTCGTTTTGTAGATATGTTTGTGACATTTCGTTGACAGTACCGTGCACGTAGGACATAAACACGGCGATAGGTTCAACCAGCTCGGGCTAAAAATGCGATAAAAAGTAGTGTATTCAAACAATATTGATCGATGAGCAGATTGGACTTACCGGTAGCACCTCAATTTCGGAAAGAAAACGCGTCGACACCGACTCCAGTGCGTTTTTAGGCCACTCGTGGAACCAATTAATGGCGGTGCAGTTGACGATAGCAGGGAACTTCCGGGCGCGCACGCGCAACGTTGATCCAACGGGTGAGAAACAAAGCACCAGCTTCAGCGACTTGCGCACCTTTTCGATGAAGTATTTCCAACAGTTTTCCTTTGAATCCATAATGCCGAGCTGTTTCACTTCGTTCCGCAGCGCATTGATGATGTTGTTGTCGATCTCATCCTCCGGGAACAGCTCCGGAATCTCGCCCGACGCCAACAAATCGTTAATCAGCACCAGGAACGATTCTTCCGCCACTTGCGCATCGGTCATGAGGAACATGCAGGGTACGTTCTTCACGCCCGCCTTCATGTACAGCACAGCCAGGTCCGCCTTCAGATCGGCAATGCTGTATCCCTTCCGCAGCTGTATCTGGAACACCTCCAGCCCCGATATGAAAGCGGCCAGTCTCGAGAGCGATTGCTTTCCGGATCCTCCAACCCCAATCAACAGCGCGTTTCCACGGGGACCCTCGAGAATGCGGCTGATGCGGCAGATATGTGACATCGCATCCTCAAACAGCACGAGATTCATTGCACCGATCATGTCGTTGTAGTTGGCTTGCGCCTCCTCGAGCGTTCGGTTCAGCGACTCCCAGCTGCCCACCGGCATGTACTTCGGATCCGTCAGCCCCTCGGCAAAGTGCGAGTAAATGATTGGCTTCGAGAACACCTTCGTTTCGTCCAGCTCTTCGAACGATTTCTTCACCACGTCCACGATCAGCTTGTTGAAGTTGTCAATATCGCGCTCCTCCACCAGCTTGTCACCGTAAACTCGCGTTGCCTCGTGCGCCCACAGGCGGATGAGGTGGTTCGGCTCCTGGCATGTCTCCCCGTTGCCGAACAGCATCCCCTGGAAGATGTTGGCCAGATCGCGCATGTTGAACACGTAGTGAAACTTAACCGCCGTCGGTAGAAACATCTGGCCCATCTTCGTGTGCAGGCTCAGTGCGCAGGTAACGAGCGCGGCGCAGATTTTCTGCGTCGCCAGATTGAACTTGTTCAGCGGGTTGGACAGGTGCTGCGATAGCACCGAATAGTAGATGTGATAGAGCGGGTCGCCACTCGGGAAGCTAACAGCAAACACACAAAAGTGACGCTGCAAACGCGGATCGATGGTAAACGATCCGGCCGTCGGGTTCATGCACGACACAAACTGACAGTTGTGGATGTCCTTCAGCGAAAGCTTCGCCCGATCGTACCAATGCCGGTAGTCCATAAACTGGCGGATGAGTGTGTGCGGCTGTACCGTCCCATACGCATCAACCTCGGGCATGTTCATGTCGTCCACGAAGTACACCATCGTTTTGTTGCCCGGTGGTCCATAGTTTCTGCCCGCTTTCTTCTCCAGCGGCTTCTCGAGCACGCGCTGCAACATCTCGGAGGTGGTGTAGAAGTTAAACGGCACATTCGTTACGGCGTACTTGTACGACAGACTGCTCAGCTTATCCGCCGTTATTACGCTTTTACCCGAGCCAGCGCCACCCACCAGCATGATGGGATGCTTATCTTCGATCAGTATGTCCATAAACCAACGCAGGCGCGTCGTTTCCGTCGTCGGCACCAGCATCGACTGGAGTGGAATGTCCGTGTCCAGCTCAAACGTGGGCACCAGATCCGTCCACGGATTGAACTTCTTCGTCTCCGGATCGATGTAGTAGCTGAAGATAGTACCACCGGGCGGGAAGCGAATCGCCTTAAACTCATTGATCCACCATTTGTGAAACTCGGACCGCCAATCGACCAACTGGTCCTGATACAGCGACGACCCAAAGCCCCAGATCACGGCGAACACGTAGTAGATTTCGTACCACTCCTTCGGACAATCGGGCGGCAGGTTTTGCGGCGTCAGCAGACAATCCAACAGGTGGCAGGTCATCTGGATCATGGCAATTTCCGAAATGGGCGTAATCTTCTTGAACCGCTTGTGAGCGTCCATCAGCGGCGGGATGTACTTGTCGAACAGCACCGACAAAATGCCCTTCTCTGCCTGCGTTTCACGCGAATCGATCCACGACGCGACGAACGGATTCCAGCCCAAATCCTGCGGGTTTATGTACAGGATACCGGCACGCGAAACCGTGGCGGGCGTTGCCGTGCGAAGGTTGGAAATTTCGAACAGCAGCCGCATCTCTTTCGTCAGCGCGATGCGCTCGTTGCTGGCCAGTGTCAGCACCTTATTATCGTCCATTACCGTGTTCAAACTCTCAATCCACATCGGATCGATGTCACCGTCCAGCACTATCCACTTCGGGCCCGTGCCGGGCATGTTCGCCTGGTCTCGCATAATGACCGAGAAAAGCCCATCCTTCCATTCCCGCGTCGCGGGGTTAATAATACCGAACAGCTCGTCGTTGGTGACGGCCTTCGGGTTGAGGTCATTGAAGTGGGGCTTACGTTTTTGGTTTTGGTACGTTTTGAACAGTGCCTTCCACACTTGCGTTTTCCCTGTCCCGGCATTACCGACTATAAACACCGAGTGGCGCACGGCAAAAAGCTCCTCCAGCTGAACCACTTTCAGGATGAAGTTATCCTCCGGCTGCAGCTTCATCTCTTGCGTGGAGCGTCGGATGAGCTTTTCAAAATCGGGCGATCGTTTTCGCGGCACATCCAGCGCGGGGAACAAATCACCAATCAGCCCCATGAAGACGGGCACATCGTCGGTTACGATTTTCGGTATGTTAAAGTCGCGCAATGCCCGCATCAGCACCTGATCCTCGGGCCGTTCTCGATCGCTTCGCTGAAAAAGGAACCATGGAGCGATGTTAATGTGTGTAAATGGATTAAGAAGATGTCTGACCAACTGACTCACCTTCAGCGAACCAGCAACTACCAACACCGACTTGATTGCCCGCAGACCCCAATCGTAGTGGTCCTGCTTGGACAGCAGCTCCTTGCACAGCGTGTACAGCGTGATGAACTTACGGGCGAGCAGGCGCGCCTCCTGGAAACCCTCAGCGACCAGCATGATTTCGCAAATGAGCTCAAAATCCGGCACGACCATCGCGCACGGCCGGAACAGTGCCTTCAGGTTCTCCGGCAGCTCCGTGCGGCCGGCGTACCCGGGATTCATGGTGATGAAAATTCCCACGGTGGGCACGAGCGAGATGGTTTCGCCCATAAAATTAAATATGGTCTTCTTGCCCTATTTGTATGTAAATTTGATTATCATTCCAGTGGCGACCGTACCGTGGCAACCGAGCGATGGACGGTGCGTGCACAGGATGAAGCCGAAAGGATGGAATAGAGAAAACCGTCGAAGAATATAGAAGTAATTTGAATGCATGGAAAATGGTGTGATTTATGGAAATTGGTGCGGTTGAACGAACAGTAGTGTGCATTAACATTAAGCAGTAATAAATAGGAAGCGAGAAGGCATGAAATAGGTTAGGTTAAAATTGTGCTCTTGAAATGCTTCAAAGATACAAAGCGGTCGCATATATAAACATGTGCCTACAAGTGCAACAAAGTGATAATTACGTAACAAAGTGTGCTTGTGAAAAAATAATTAGTGACCAAATCGTATCATTAGGAACAAATTTACATTACACAACCGCTGCAGAAAAACCCTACACAATTTTCATTGCAATAGTTACCACTTCTACCACGATGCTGGGGTGTAACTAACAAGAAACGGATTACTCGCAAAATATACAATCGATTACAAAATTACCTTGCTATCGCTAAGGGTTGCATACTTTTTCCCACCCTACCACACACACGATTAACCACACACCGCACATACACACATAAACACATGATACAACCACGAAAGAGAAAGAAATGGTTCCAATTACAGGAGGGCTAGATCGGTTCGCGTAACGCCGCGCGAAACGACCCGCGTACGGCACTAGTGAGGATTTTTTTTTTGGTACGGCCGTACCGTGTCCGTACGAACGCTCGGTGGCGCTTACCTTGATGGCATCCTGTATCGATTTGACCTGCACGGCCACGACGGACAGCACCTCGACGGAGATGCGGTTAAACTCGTCGAAGCATCCCCAGGCGCCGGTTTGCGATAAGCCCTTGTAGATGTTGCCACACGATTTGTAGTCCATCTGCTCGGAGCAATTGAACACGTACACCATGATGCCGAGTGCACGTCCCAGATCCTTGGTCGTTTCGGTTTTTCCCGTACCGGCCGGGCCCGCCGGTGCACCGCCCATGATTAAATGCAGCGACTATCGGAAGCGGGAGAAAGAAGCCACCGGGGGGTACAAACAAAACACATGGGATAAATCGTTGATTTTGCGGTGTTTGATTCCGGCGTCCAGCGTCGGGCGTACCTGTGTCAGGGTGATGTAACATCGATCCGTCAGCGGTGTAATCACCAGCCGGGGCGTGTTGCCGAGATACTCGTAGTCGTACCGGAACTGCGCGTCGCAAATGTTTGCGAAGCAGTCGCCCAGATTATCGTCCCACCGGTGGCGCAGCTGGCTCTGCCACTGGAACGCCTGTCCGCTTTCCACCTTCTGCTGGATCATCTTCGCCACGACGTCGCGCGAGTGCACGTCAATCGTGCAGATCGTCATAATCTTCTGCCGATCGCCCTGGCTCAGCTCACCGCAGAGCAGCACGATGAGCGCGTTCAGCTGCAGGATTTGCTTCTTCTGGTAATCTTTCAGCGCGTTCTCGTAGCCTTCCTCCAGCTTCGCGAACGCCACGTTCACCTCCGTCGTCCACCAGATTTGCGTGGCGCACAGTGCGGGCTGGGCCGGCCAGTCGAAGATCCAGGAATCGCGCGGTTTCTCCTCGTACGCGGTGACCGAGCGCTCGAACAAATCACGCAACGTCACCCGCATCGAGTCGGTGATTCGGTTGAGCCAAATCTCCACCTTACCGTCGCAGTCACATTCCTCCCGGAACTGGACGAACTCTTCGTTCTCCTTCGATATCATACCGATGGCGGTTTTGTGGGAGCCCTTTGCGAAGCGAAGCTTCGCGATGGAATCGTACAGCTTCGTTAGATGCTTTGCCACCAGCTCCGGTTGGTTGCCGTTCGAGAGTATGTCGAGCAGATCGGCCGACGACACGAAGTAGAACCGCGGGTAGGCGAGACGCTTCGTTTCGAGGTAATCGTTGAGTGCCTTTTCGCAGAGAATGAGCTGCTCGAGCAGTCCCTCGAGCTTCTCGTACAGCCCCGCGCGGTTCGTGGCCTCGACGATGTTGGGATTTGCAACGATGCCCTTCAAAAGCAGCTTAAAATCTTTATCAATGTTATCGAACCGCTTAGAGTCTTCCGGCAGCTGGTTGCGAATGTCTTCCGAGCCGATGAAAATGCTTTCCAAATACATCCACTTGCGCTGCACCTCAAACCAGGCGGTAATTACGCAATCCGCATTGGACAGGGATAGCTGCCAGCGGGAAACTTGCTCGAGAAAGTACGCGACATACTTGGACGAGAGTAGATTTTGTAGTTGAACTTGATTTTCTTCCAACATCTCCATCACTTCTTCCGATATTTTCAGCAGCTTTAAGTTGGTACGCTCGTGCGGTTCGAATTCGAACTGAAGATCTTTCCAGGCGATTTGTAGATCGTTCAACATTTTCTCCATCGACATTTCCTTCACGGATTTATCCACTATTCCCTTGACTTCCTCCTCGTAGTTGTGCAGGTTAAGTTCCAATAAATCGGCAAGCGTTGTAGAGTCCACCATTTGGAAGCGAACCTAGGTTGATACAAAATTAGCATTAGTAATAAAATGCATTGAGGATAACAAAAGAAAAAGCAGCCTAAAAATGAAGTCTACCACACAATTTGAGAAATGAGCAAATGAGACTCAATGTGCAGAGAAAAGCCAATAATTGACACACTAGAAGCTACGATATCAAAAACGTCCAATCGGTGCAAACAAGAAGGTAATCACAAACCAGCATTTCCTTTCCATATGTCTGAATCAGCTGATGTCCCACGTTGTCAGTAATGTTTTGTGTCGATGAAGTGACATAAGCGTAAATAGTCGAATAAAAAATAAGTCAAGTAATTTCAACACGAACAACATGAGCTTGCGCTATCGATAAGCAGCAGTCACATGTGAAATATACCGAACCTACCTTCGTTGCCTGCATCAGCTCAAACCAATGGCGCTCTCGAATGGCCGGATTCTGCAGCTCGGTAATAGCGCGCAGTGACGTCATCAGATTCTTCAGAATCGCCTCTAAATGCAAGTACGGAGCCCAGTTGCGCATATCCTTGTCCAGAAGGCGTATCTGTTTGCCATAGTTCTTGCACTCCACATCCATCGCCTCCACGTCGATCTTCTTCCAGGAGGTTTTCTTCCAATCGTTCACGCAAGATTCCACCGTGTACACGAAATCCCAAATTTGTTTCAACATTTTCACCTCCTTCCTGCAGAGCCGCAGCTTCGTGTCGTCCGGTGGGCTCAGCTCGAACAGACTCGCCGAGTCGGTTAGATTTTTGAGCTGGGTCTCCATAATGTTCAGCTCCAGGTTCACCTGGTCGCAAATTTCGTACACGTTCTTGCACGGCACTTTAAAGCAGGGCAGCTTTTTGAACCCATCGCGGTACAGCTTCATGCGAATGTCGAACAGACTGATGCGCTTCCGGATGAGATCCACCTGGTACGCTTGTGCCGGCGCAATCTTTTCCCGCACCTTCTGGGCGGTTTTCTTCATGTGCAGCCATCGCTCGGGCAGCTCGGTGAACTGCTTGTACACGGTCTCGTTGAACTCCACGTTGTACGTTTTCAGTAGATCGACGGTCGCCTTCAGCGGCTCGAACATGTTGTCGGTGGTCGTTTCGCGCTCCTTGATTTTGTTCAAAACGGACAGGATCTTGAGCAGCGTTGGGAAATCTTCCTCAGCGGCATCGAGATTAAGCACATCATCACACTCGATGCTAAACTCCTCCAGCTCCTGTAAGCTCATAACTACCCGATCGATCAGCGTTTGCTTGTAGATGTTGGACCATTTTCCTATTTCGTGCAGCAGCTTGTGCTTGAAGTGACGAAAATCAACCAACAACCATGTATCAAACACGTGCGACACCTCCGTCTGGTACACCTCGTCGAAGAGATCGATGTAGCTATCAATTTGCGCTTTGAATTGCTCCAATGTAGGAGCCACCTCCTTCAGTGGGGTTTCCGTCGAAAGGAGCATTTCCATCTCGTCTTGTGTCAAGGGGCGACCGTATTTGAGAAATTGTGACAGCACACTGTGCTTATCGTCCAGCCAAAGGTAGTTGTAGTTATCGAACTGCTTGACGTATTTTTCCGCCTCTCTGGTCGATTGAATGACCATCAGCATAATGGAATGTTTCATGCGTTCGATAGCATCGCTGTTGCTTAGATGTTCTGTGAATTGAATAATGTGCTCAATACAATCAAAATTTTGCCTTTAACTTATCCTCTACAGTACTTACTGACATAAGTCTCCGGATAGACGATTCCCTCTTCGTCCATCCGCTCGCTTTCCGGTGGTTGAGCAACACGCGGGATCATGTCCGACATGCAGTAGATATCGGTTATCATGCTTTCTATCAGCGCAAAGAATCCGTCCGGATCGTAAGGATCCAACGATGGGCAGAAGCGTGTATCGGGCGGATGGAGCTCGTACTTGATCTCGAATATAGGCGTGTTGTGTTCCAAGCGATTTTCCATCTCGAACTTAATGTACTTCACACTCACATGAACGGCATCCATGATTTCTTTGGACAGTATCGAGTCCACGTACTCCTCGTACGGACGGAAAAGCTCCAACTGGGACAGATTCTTTCCCAGCTCCGACTGATCGAGCGAGGGAACATCGTCCAGCGTGTCAGCAGCCGATTGCTCGTCATCTGCTTCCAGAACTTCAACAGCAATGTTAGCTGGTTGCTGTTCTGGCGGCTGCTCAGCGGCCGGCATCATAAAGCTACTTCTTCTCTGCGATCCCGTGCCACTGGCCGAAGAGGCCAACTTTTCCTCCGACAGTGCCACCAGGTAGTCAAAGTAAAGTTTGAAATTTTCATCCATAACCTTCTCGATGAGCTTCTTCGTATCCAGGCAGGCCTCAAGGCGTTTCTGAACGATGAGCGAGCGGTTTTCAATGTTGATAAGAGAAGTGTTGTCTCCGTGGAAGCGTGCGTAGAGCGGTATTTGGCCCCAACTGCGTATGCTGTTTTGAACCTTCTGAATGTTTGCCTTTGCCTTCAACACGCGCGAGTACAGATTGTAAAGCTTGTCGTACAGGCAATCGATGAAACTCTGGCTAAAGTTGTTCCAATCGATTCGACCAGAGCAAGCGTTCTCGAGAATGGTGTCAATTTCATCGATTTCCTTTTGAATCAGTTCGAACTCACAGGGTGCACAGGTTTTGCAGATCTCGTTGTACCATTCAACGATTCGCGATAGTTTCATCCTTGCGGCCTGGAAAAGGGCATTTTATGATACTTCTCGATTGTGTATATACCGAATCTAATTTTACCCATAGAGCTTCTCCGGAAGCATAGAACTCCTGTGCCTTCTCTGGGATGTTCATGGTCTTCATGCACCTGAGATAGCGAACTTCCGCCATAATAGTCTGCAGCACCTGATTGAAGTTCATCTCCAGCAAACGAGGATCGGTTCTGCTGAGCAACGGTTTGCTCATGAAATTGTCGATATGTTTGGTGACATCGGCAACCCACGTGGAGAAGAGTTGATGTTCAAACTCCTCCAGCCGTTCTTTTAACTGCTCTGCGCGTTCCAGCACTCGTTGTCCTTTTTCGTTCCGGAATATGCTGCAAAAAGATAAGATGATTGTTAATGCAAACCGTTTTTTTTATTCTAGTTATGTTCCACTTACGGTAGTTCAATCATCGATAGCTCGGTAATGGGTTTCTTGATACGATCCTGTAGCTTATGCACCCACGCAATAGCTCCAGCCACGGGCGGAAATCCATCGTCGATGGGAATGCCTTTCAGCCCTCTGTTCTTAAAGTCTTCATGCCCAGTGCCAAATATGTTCTGTATTGCATCTAGATCTGCATCAAACAATTCCACAATGCTAGAGGTCTTTTTCGACACGTCCGGCTGTATGAGCGGTCGATTGAGCAAGCTTCCCAACACTTGCACCAGCTTCATCAGCTGTTCCACGTTGAAGCACTCCTCAAAGGCGAGCATGAACTGGGCCGCAAGTCTTCGCTCGAGAATGCTCGCCTTTTCCAGATACCGCGCTCGGTCCTTCTGAAAACCCTTTTCCCTCGGATCCGGATCGAGCGGATCGTACTGTATCGAGCCCCAGCGTTGATACAGTTTATTGTAGTCGTCGTAAATTTCCTGTATCTTCCGACTTATGGCGCGCCCTCGCAGACCTCCGATCTCGACCTTTTCGAGTTTTTTAAACTCCGCTGCCGTGTTGAAGATGTCTTTAATTTCGTTAAGCCGCACTATGTAGATGTCCAAACGGCTGAAAATATCACGCGGTCGAAACGTCCAATTAATGGGTTGAGTGTTGGGTTTCTCGAACTCGCTGAGCCGTGAGCGAAAGTCATGGAACTCGGATCTGCAAGACAAGCGGAAGTTTAAATCATCAATAAGCGTTCTTTGGGCTGATAAAATCGAAATACCCACTTATAAAATTCCAAAATGTCAATAATCTGACTTATTTTGATTAGCGATTCATCGACCTCGCCTTGGAATAGCGAACCAGGATCAAGGGATTTGCTCGCTTCGGCAATCATCATATTACTAATCATTTTAAACAGTATCACCAATCTCGCGTTGATCCCATAGTAACACGAGTTGGCCCACACGAGACACACCAGGTGGAGCATCGGTGAAATCATATCGGACGAATCGACAAAGTCGGTACTTTCGAACGTTTCAAAAGTTTTGCGCTGTAACGAGAGCCGCAAGATGTGGTGAAAAGTGGTTAATTTGCGCTAGCTACGGATCGATCACAGCACCGCTCCTATTTACCAACGGCTTCAGGTACAGGGAAATGTCGTCCGCCTCGTGAACCGCCTGCACCACGCTCCGGAACGTTGATTTGAACGACGACGAGTAGACCGAATCGATTCCCTCGAGGATAACGCCGATTTGACGGGATTTCGGCTCGGTTAGCTGGGCGTAGATGTTGCGCAGGTTCTTCTGTCGCGACTCCCAAAAGTTAATCTCCTCCACCGGCGTCGGGTGGCGCCCGTCCTTGAACGCCTGCGACGAGTCCTCCTTGAGCACGTCGTTAATCTGGCACGCCCATTTAATTACGATGCCCTCGAGAGAGTTTTTCATTTTCAAACTGCAGGCGTCGAGGTTGCTGCGTGTGCCAATTTCCGTTCGCAGGCAAATGTGAACCCACGCGGGAAGGTCACGGTGAGTGATGGGTTGCCGGAAATGGGAA
>JXXB01024829.1:0-10186 GCA_000956275.1 Anopheles koliensis | reverse complement strand
TTGACTATTTGAATTTTGTTTTCCTTGCAATTAAAATTATAACCACGAATTTTGGATAACCGACGATTTTTAATTTTAACAATAACATCAATAACGCAACGAACGCAATAGTAGGGAAACAAATGAAATCTTCGCGATCAGAACACAGTAATTAATCTCATACAATGCATGGTTGAGTTTTAATTCATGCTGATAGTCATTCAGAACGTGCCATGTCTTGAGTGAGTGCCTTATCATTCGATGTTTGCATCGTGCGATACGCATAATGGAACAACGAAATGTTCAAACAACTGATTCTGTCTGCATTATAAGCCTTCTACTACTGCAAATACTTACACCAACCAACTAGAACGCCAGTTCAGATCGGGAATATATGTGAAAATGTTCTCCAAGCTCGGCACAAACTTTATGTCCGTCATGTCATCGTTCGACTCTGACACATACAGATGGGAAATGCGTTCCGTGTGCACCACCGAAATCATAATGCGTCTTCCCTCGACGTCCGCCACATGGTAGCCCCGGATGTCCAGCTCGGTCTGGAAGTCGGCCTTCACAAACTTGCCGCGCTTGTACGAAATGAGCAGCTGCGTGCTATTCGGCAGGCGCTGCGATGCGAACATAAAATCTTTGTTGATGTGGAAATCCTCCACCTTCTCTATCAGCACGTTGAACTGTCTGTTACCGGTGTACAGGTCGGCGGCATTGAAGAAAATCACCGATGATGTATCTAAAAAACCCAAACGTGTATAAAATAAGCCCCACAAATATCCATCCGTTCTTTTTTGCACCACCACTACTTACTCGTTGGTTCTTTACGTTCAACGTACAGGTGAATCGGTATACCGTCGCCCGACGACCAGAGGAATGATTTCACGTAACTTTGAAGGAATGTAAAAGACGCCCCAAAGTCAGTCGTATAGTAAAGCTGCAAAAGTCAACCGATCAAAAATATTGTTCAAAAATATTCTTCTCCAATTGTTTCCATCCTTAGCATACCTTTCTCTGTGGGTCACGTTTATCTAGCACGAGGAATGTGCGTCTGTCGGCGTCATAGAACGAAACATCCGAGGGCGTAAAGTCGAGCTTTCTCATCGTAATAGTTTTTCCGTAATCTTGCGATGTAAATATAGCCTGATTCCGAGGATCTATGAAAACGATCTGCAATGAAGAATCAAATTTAGTATGAGTACCATTCCATGCTTTCGCTGGATATTGCTCACGTGCAATGCTCCGTGTTGCTTACCGTATTGAACTTCGGGTGCGTGAAAAATTGCTCCACCGTAGAGTTTGTCATCACTCCACTGATGTTCAGCATGAAATCGGCCGTTTTGTCTTCAAACGTATCACCGTAGTCATTCGACATAAAGATTCGCGATGGAGGCGGTGGTGGTGACTTCATGTCCGTGTCTGGCGGTTCTCGGGCCAGACAAATCATAACGTCCGTTCCCTCACCCAACCAGTGCACAATCAGCTGACCATGGGAATCATTCAGATGCGTCGTCTGTAAGAAAAGATATTATAATTAAATTTTCCAAGCGAATATTGTACAAGAGATCATACTAAACAAATATATAATCAACCAGATGTAAATATCGGCACCCGAAAGTGAAATAATATAATTCTAGTTAGAAAAAAATCCAATTTCATTTCAGACATACGTTTACGGCGTGAAACCCTATCTGTAATTGTTGGTCGTTTTCGTATAAAATACTTTGTACAACGACGATGATGCTGGTCGATACCGATGGCATAAATCATCATGTATTTATGCAGCAATAAACACAACTTCCAGTCCATAAGTAAATATTTATTTCAACAAAACACTCAGGGCAAAAGCCTTGTCAAAATCTTTCAAGTAAACACAACATTGGCTATACACCATTTGTTCCCACGGAGTCTCTTAAAATGGGAAAACCAAAAACAAATTAGCTCAGCAGATTGAACATCTTAAAACAAATTGCTTAAAAATTGGTACAATATGTAGATTCGTGTAAAAAGTATTAATCTTTGTAAAATGGTTACATGGCAACAAATAATTGAAAGATCGCCATTTCGAAACGATTGATTGCACATTTTATTTTGTTAATATCAATTTTCTGCTGCCTAACATTTTTGAACTAGTTTTTTTTTTTCATTCTAACAATCAAAACAAGAAACACATTTGTATGCTTTCCAGCTCATATTGGAAGGCTTGCGTAAAAACCCAGCTTCAACGGTCTCCTGGATTGAACTTAAAAAATAAAAAAGCGGCTATTAAAAAATTGCACTACAATTGATCATGATGCCTCAGCATCACTACAGTAGCCACAAACATGCGAGGAAAAAACAGCCACAGGATGTGATTGCGCCAGACGATGAGTAAGACATTGTTGGCA
This sequence comes from Anopheles koliensis, assembly GCA_000956275.1. Classification (NCBI taxonomy): domain Eukaryota; kingdom Metazoa; phylum Arthropoda; class Insecta; order Diptera; family Culicidae; genus Anopheles; species Anopheles koliensis. The sequence continues at coordinate 7,811 of JXXB01024829.1, read as the reverse complement.
TCGCGTCGTTGAATCTTTCCGCTGCCGGGAACGTGCGATAGCGGTAGCATCCTGTGTGCACTACGCGTTGGCGTTACCCGGACGGAGAATTCATACCGTGAACGATTCAATTCCAGCTATTAGAATACAACAATTATCATCAACACTTCCCATTCCGAAACATGGCGAAACATTTCCCCCCCTTGGTGCGAGAGATTACGGATCTCATAAATGAATCATTTGATGGGAAGTACTTTTTCCACAAAGCACAATTAAAGTCATACGTGGTATATATGACGTTATAGCGCAAGTACTGTTATGTCGGTTCCAACATAATCTACTCATAAAGCGTTGGCCAATCGAATTATATTCACTTCAAATCATATACAAATTTATGGAACTTATATTTCAACGCTTATTTTTTATATTTATGAATGGTATAAAACTAATATCAATAGTACGTGATAATAAATCTTTCGCAATATGCCGAGATTCGGAATATGTCCGATTCATTTCACAATGATTTTTTTTTGTATAGCAAAGACGTTTTTTAATCTTTTTTTATCGTAAGGATATAGTTCACAAAATAAAGGAAATAAACTTTGTTTTAAGAGACTACTGGCAAGGAATGGCTAAGATGATGAAATCATCCTTGATTCGACAGACTTGACGTTGAAGGCCATAGCCACTAAAAGAGAGGAAGAACTTAATCTAACATTACCAAGAAACTCGATCGATTGTTATGTGTCTGAGAAACTGAGAACGCAAATAATATATTGAAGATAAAAAAAATGCATCAAAATTTCTCTATAATCTAACGCGATTCCTACTGTACTGGCATTCTTTGTCTGGACCGTTGTTGTTCCGCTACCAAAAAAGGCATGCATGTCTCGTTGATCTGCGCACCAACGAATTGCCAATGTCGAAACGGTCTAATTTTTTGGACGGAGTAAACAAAGACGAGTGCAAATGTGCCGTCTATTTCGCGACACAAAGAAAGCTCGACATTGACCACAAACCGACCGACAATTCTGCTGACAAAGTGGTAAATGGCCAATATTTATTGCTACATTTACAGATATTGCAATGTTTACAAATTCGCATGTTCCGCGTACGTTAATGTGAAAATTTATTTTGTAAATCTTTGAATATTTTACTATCTCTCACTGAAGATTCATACAAATCATACACATTAAATGTCATTCTAGTTTCGAACTACTACAACCATCACACAGCAAGACGAGTATCGATTACGATTTGCACAACCTACACCAACAAAACTATGATAAAGAAAGTCAACTGCCTGCAAATTAGCGTATTATTGAAAAGGTTGCCACAGGTTTGTTTTCGCATAACGCACGGTTGCGTTCCATTGACACGAAAATAGAAACAACCTTGCTTCAATATAGCCTTTGTTTTGCACATCCCAACGTTGCCTTTCTATAGAGCACCATTCGCATCGTACCGGGGTGGACGTAAAAAGAAGCCGTGCTATGCCTAAAGGAAACTCGAGCATCAGGTGTCATCAGATGGTATGAAAAATGCTACCACCAAAATGTGGAATAGTGCGCGCCACCGACAGCTTTAAGGATAAAAAACGAATAAAACAAACGCATAATAAATCTAAGACCTCATTTTTACACAACACAGCTTCATTGATAGGATGATATTCTTCAAGTATTAAAAACATTCGTAACATTTTCGGCAATGATTCATTTTTTTTATAATTCCCTTCAGGCACCACAAACGACAATCGCAAAGGTGCTGACCAAAGCGATTAGTTCTGGTTCTGTTTTCTTCCATTCGTTTGTTTGCTTTACAGCACAAACATACGATGAAAATTTGAGACACTGGTTTCAGTTTGCTGATCACGCGCAAAGTTAAACATATAGTATTGTACGTTCCCCCCACGGATTGTTGGCCAGCAAGCAAGCCAGCGTCAAGAAAAAACAAAGATTTTGATTAGTCAGCACAGAAGCCGGCTTCGGTAAGACAGTGCGGTGAATTACGTTAAATAGGCGATAACAGTGCCAGGGCGACTATCTTCAGGGAGGCGATATCATTCGAATTGAAACCTTTCGCACTGAAATGCGATAGAAATGTTCCCAACTTTTCATACTCAACATTACACTTGTTGGATCTGTCATGTCGTTTTCTCCTAGTCTCCTGCCATATATATTTGAAAAAAAAACGCACACCTTTTTTACATTGCTTACACAGTTTTTTTTTCTTTTACTATTGCATGAAAAGCAGCCGAAGAAGGCGACCGGTCGGCACAGAGAGCGATGAAGTTTCAATTGAGAAGAATAAAGCGATTGATAAGGTCTTTATTGGATGTTTCCGGGCGATGGAGGTTCGAGTAATCCACCATGGTTTCTCAACTCCGGCTTAAACTCTCAGTGAAAATCAAATACAAATCCCACCAGCGGTAGCACGTGCAGGGAGATACGGGTCAGATTGACGTCCGACCCAGTACGGAACACATCCAACCACGTTTCCAACTACCGAACACGTGTTTGTTTTTGATGATACAAAAGATAGGATGTTTAATGCAAGATTAAACAGCAAGCGTTCTAATGTTGAATGTATAAATACAGTGTTGATTTCAAAACCCTCCGTTCCAATTTTACTTTCAAACGAACCCAAATAACATTCAAACTTCTTAATAAACACTGTACATGTTCTCAGGTTTATAGATTGAAATTTTATAAATGTACATAGTATTATCATTTTCAGTATTCCTAATGCATGTTACATTGTTCAATTTGGTTGATGCATGCAAGTTCTTACTGCACGACGTAAGGAACAATTTAGCCAAGCATGATCTCAATCCACTCGTACAACAAGAATAAAACACAATTTCATGAATGTAACGTAAAGATTACAGCCGAAACTTATGACGCCAGGCTAGGATCGTACAGTTACGGATAGCGGTTTCAGATTACACACACACACACACACACACACATATACGATCAATTGTGCCTGCGTTTCGAAAGGGAAATGATACTTTTCTGCATACCCATTCCTGGGTTCCCATTTCCTTTTTTTCATGTGGATCATCTCTCATCCATGTTAATGCAGTCCAGTAATCAGATCTACTCTACAATTGATTTTCATACTTAATTAATGTTAATAATGTTCCCCACGTACGATATCGCGGTTTTCAACACTTGTATGTATAGTAGCAAAAATATTAAAATTATAATGACTTTAGAAAAAGTATTGAAATATTTACAGCGTTGAAAACATTAAAAATTAATTGGGTATTACAATTTTATCTGAATTAAACTAAACGCTACACAGCTATTATGAAACTACAAAGGTGTGGTACAATGATTTACTAACCTCAGCTAATATTTGTTCAAAGCAGATAAGAGCAGATAGAAACTTAATCATGAGTCTTCCTTTTGTTTGAGAAGTGCTTGACACTTTTCTGCTAGGGTGTATAAGGTGGTTACCATTTCGCATATTTATTTTGCTAGCCAGAGAACGAGAACTATTATTAACCAATCCTTATTGATAAGATAAGTGACAATGCTTTTATACTTCGTATTCCTTCACACCACGTCGGCACTGTGCGTCATGAAAAGATGACCACATCCAATTGCGAAATCATTTTCATACTAAATCATCATCGCGAAAACGGATCAAAGATCCATGCCTGCAGTAATAATCCACAGCTGAGCGCAAAACGTAATCAATGCAAACTCATCTGTTTGCCTTACCAGCCACAGAGCGATAACGCAATCGAGAAAGGTCGCCCATTTGGCCAGGTGATAGACATTTATGCAAGTATCTTGCGACATTTGTACTAATTTTAAAGTTCTAGCATAGACTAATCAATGTGGTAGAAAATTCAATTCTGCACAGGCACACTACAAGAAGAAGAAGAAGCGTGCCAGGATTTGTCACAGCCGCTTCGGATCTATGCTCAAAAGTCTTGTTTACAATCGTGCTTTTCCCCAGCACTGTTAGTAGTACGGTTGTCAACTTCGCTGACTCGCATTATTTTGTAGCTTTTCTTTATTCCGAGGTAGGCGTGTGTTATTTATGGATCAGAAATGTAGCACAACAGCTGATTATCGAACACACTTTTCGTTACCGCCGTTTCTACCTTCAATTGCACGTAGCTGTACGTAATCTTGCATTGATACCTTTATCGACGCTATCAGAATGTTTTAACCACAGGCAGCAACGCAATTTCACAACATCGATTGTATTTGTTTTTTTTCTAAAGCGCAGTTTCTATCCGATGCGTCACACTAGGAACACAACCAATACCAGAAATAATTCGATGGAACTGTGTCGCCTGCGTGTTGGGGGTAGAGTAGGTGCAATAGGGCAAATGGTAAAACAGGTGATACTTGATTTTGTTTTGTTTGTACCCCTTTTCACGGACCGGTCGACGTTATGAACCCCTCTGTGCCGCGGATGACGTGTTGCTAATTAGAGTATGACGAAGGATAAACCATGACTTGTACCATGACCGAATGTTCGCTGGCAGTGGACGGAAGAGTTCACAAAAAAAGAAGATTCATCTCGTTTCGACGCTTCTCGATGGAAATTGTAGCAGAAACCGAGCAAAAGACGCAAAAAAACGGACGAGATAAAGAAAATAACAGGCCACTTACCTTCGCCTTGATTATCGGCGACGGGGAAAATTCCGACGATACGCTATTCTTGGCCGGTAGCGCCGCGGTCGTCGCCGTCGAATTGCCGCCGCCAGATGTTGCTGTGGAGGCATTTTTATTTTGCTCCGTGCCGCTGTTGACATTCGGCGGCGCATCACGTCGCACTCGTCGCAGTTCGTCGCGCAGGAAAGCGGACCGGCCGAGCAGGGCGGCTACCTCCGGGTCGCTGTTCTCGTTGTCGATGTCGGTCGTCGTCAGTGTCAACGTACGCGGTGCCCTACGGCTCGCATCGGCGTCCGGTTCCACGTGCAGAATGGTGGGCGCAAACCCGTGCCGAACCGTGGCATGTTGCTCCGTTGGCACGAACAACCCGTGCAGACAGAAGACGGCCAACATAACCGTTAGCCTCCGCCACACCGCTGCACGCGCCATTTTGCGCACTCGGTCAACGACGATGGCGAAGCGGTGGCGTGTCTAGAGCACTCCGGAAGGAAAATATTTCTTCGACTACACCGCACACGCGACCGGTCCCTTTCACCGGCAGTACGTCTACGAAAACTAGCAAAATAATCGCCCTCGTAGATAAGGCCTACTTTGATGCAGGAAAAGCAAAGGCATCTAACCCTCCGATACACAGTTTTTCCTGTCGCAGTTTCTGTGTGGTGCCACTGCGTAGATACCACGATGTATCCTTTGCTTCTGAAGGAACACTCCAACACATTAAAACATTCGACTCACACACACTGACAACACTCGCACACACTCAACATATGCTTTGATGTGCTTTACTGATTTCTTTCCTAGGAATGATGTTCGAAAATTCCCTTTCAACAAGCAGATGCAGTCTCTTTATCTAGAGTATCCTCCGGCAGTACCCGCATACACAATTATACGAAGCACCGTCATCGCACAGGGAAGTCGGGCACATACAGGCAGGCGCGCGCACACAACACAATCTAACGATTCTTCTTTTGTTTCTTTCAAGTGGCAAATAATAATAATCTCGTTCGGAGAGGGAGCCTGCGAAGCCAGCAGCGCTTATCGTGCGCAACACGGCGTGCAGAAGGAGACGACAATGATACGGGTACGCTGGCCGAAAATTTGTGGAGCAACAACGCGTAATCCAACAAGTGTTTCGATAAGACACGATGATAGATTCACTTAAATGCCGCGGCCGTTTGCAAAGGCCAATGAACGACCGGCACGGTGAAATGCAAAACGAAACACGTCGTCACTGACCCCGCAGCACGGGAGCCTTCTTTAGTTGTCCTATCTATTATGGCGTTCTGTATCATCAACATTCACCATTTGATTAGCACGACCGAGCAGTAAGTCCTGGTTGGTGCGGTGTTTGTTATTTGGAGGACACAAATTGCGATTTTTCACTCACACGTAATATCGCTTGTTTTCACGAAACGCACCGAGAGCGACGACGGCTACTGCACATCACGCACACACAATTGAAAAAACACACACTTTTCCAGTTGTGACTTTTCGGCAGGTTACTTACATGCGTCACAAAACAGGGTTGCCTCACGATTTGTATTGACAGCCGCCATACTGTTTCCATTTTGACAGTATTGGGTGTTGACAAAAACCGGATATTAGAACTGCGGAAAGCAATAAATTGTGGTAATTTGTAGCGTGAAGCTGTAGATAATATTAAAACACATTTGAAATCAATGTTAGTTTCCTTATGCCACAATATTAAAATGATATGCGAAATACCGAAACATTTTGTAATGGTTGACAATTGAGACATGCTTGACGTAAACGCTTCATCAAATTGGCAGTTTATGTTTCTGCTTGCATTGTTTATAAACATTTCTATTCAACACAGCACCTTACATAAGCTCGAAAAACGTGTGAGTAGGATGAGTACAATATCAATAAATTACAAGTTATTAAAATTCACGCGAAGACTGTTGACTTCGCAAACGTGCTTGAGAAAGGGAAATTTTAGCACCGTAGGCAGGCTAAAGGATGGACCTTCGTTGCAAGATTTCATACGCGGATCGACCGACGCCGGTAATAGTGTGTACATTGCCGCTCGTAATGAAACTGTACCGTATGTATCAGCAGACACGCTGCTTGGACAGAAAAGAAAAGTATTTCTCGAGGTGTATGGTTGCCAGATGAATACAAACGATACGGAAATCGTTTGGTCGATCCTCAAGTCACATGAATATCAGCGAACAGTCAACTTGAAAGAAGCAGACATTGTCCTCATGATGACGTGCGCTATCCGTGAAGGAGCCGAGGATACTGTATGGAACCGTCTCAAGCATCTACGTTTGATGAAGCAAAAACGAGAAGCAACCGATGAGAAACCACTGCAAATCGGTGTACTGGGATGCATGGCAGAACGTCTGAAGAAGCAGTTGATCGAAAAGGAACACTCCGTCGATGTTGTGGCCGGCCCGGACGCATACAAGGATCTACCTCGCTTGTTAGCGATCGGTCAGAATGGCCAGAAAGCAATCAATGTCCTGTTGTCGCTTGATGAAACGTACGCCGACGTTGTGCCGGTTAAGCTAGACCGTAAATCTAAGACAGCTTACGTTTCTATCATGCGAGGATGCGACAACATGTGCTCGTACTGCATCGTTCCGTTCACGCGTGGCAAGGAACGTTCGCGACCACTGCGTTCGATACGTGTTGAAGCGTTGAAGCTGAGCGATGAAGGGATTCGCGAAATCACGCTACTCGGGCAAAATGTAAACAGCTATCGCGACACGAGCGACAACACAGTAGAAACAGAACCAAAAGAGGCAACACTGTTGGCACCTGGATTTCGCACCGTATACAAGAGCAAGGTCGGTGGATTGCGATTCGCAGAACTACTCGCAGATTTAGCGGAAACCGTTCCCGAAATGCGAATCCGGTTCACTTCACCCCATCCGAAAGACTTTCCGGGGGATGTGCTGGAAACCATCGCAAAGTACCCGAACGTTTGTAACAGTCTACATTTACCGGCACAGTCCGGTAACACGCAAGTGCTGGAGCGCATGCGACGTGGCTACTCGCGAGAAGGTACGATTTCAACGCAAGCAAACTATTCATAACTGTTCTCCACTGATCGAACAGAATTCCCGTAGAAGACACGTTTGAAAATGATTTTATAGAATAGTTTTTACAGCAACGAAAATATGCATCGGTAGATTAAATTGGTAGATTCAAAATTAAAAGGGTGAAAGT
>JXXB01024827.1:0-10288 GCA_000956275.1 Anopheles koliensis | reverse complement strand
GCTGAAGTAGTGGTTGAAGTAATGCTTCCGCTGGTGATGTTATTTCCGTGCTTGACGCTCGTCTCGTGGGGAGGAGTTGTAGTAAGACGGGTTGTCTATTGTATGCAAAGTGTTCGCACCACCGACACTGTCGTAGCAGCAACGGAAGCAGCCCCGGCCGGAACATCTTTTGCGTGCTTTTCGCGGCTCGCTTCACTGGAAATATTATTCTGCTGCCGGTGAGGGAAACACATCCACTCGCCTTTGTTTCGAAAAAGAAATTTCATTTCCCAATCTCAATCCCGTTCCGTTTCGCCGGGAGAGTTTCCCGCCGTTCAACAATGGGCGCTCGCCACACACACACACGCGCTCATGTGACGCTCCTCTTCAGGAGATTCACAAGGGCCGCAGCGGGGATGGGAAGAAGGAAAAGAGGTGAATTTTTGCGAATTTATTCCCACCAGAAGTTCCCCTTTTCGGAGAGCCTCGGTGCGGTTTCGGGCATGCGAAATTCGCAACAGGAAACGGCGTAATTGGCTCAAGTTGGGCTTCTTCGCACACAGCACCCGTTCCCCTCTCTCCTCCTCCACCGCACACACCAGAAAGATGGGAAGAAAAGGCTGAAAGGGAGAACACAACGAGACCAACCGCAGCAAGTAGGGAACGATTTCTTAGCTTGCCGGGCTTTTCTTTTTCGCAAACCCGGCGTCTCTTCCGCCTGTCTTTCGTCGTGTTCGTCTACGCTGTCATATAAATTTAGCTTTCCCTCCCGGCTCCCTTTCGGTTTTTGGATGGGAAACAATATTCTACTGCAACTGACTCGAGGTGTTCCAAAAATATATCTTTCATCTCGCTCCCGAGGTGAACGAACTTGAGGACGATCACACAGCACGATCGATTTGAGGTAGTTTTTTCTGGCGCTTCTCTTTTTATTCTGTGTGTGTGTGCGTGCGATTGCTCTGTAGGAGGACACATTTCACAACACACATCGCGATGCACCGTCAGCTTACACACCTCCATAAAACACAGAGCAATGCACAACGAACCCATACACACGCACACACACTCTTACCAGGCACGTCAATTGATCGTGCCCGTTTGGATAAATTAGCTTTAAATTGAACGGAATGAAGCTAAATAAACGGGTTTATGAGTCAGCGAAGGCATCGCGCTTCATCACGAACACATATACACGCGCAGAAAAGCACCGAGCGTGTTGTAACAAAAAAAACACGCACACACGCGCACACACACACACAACCGGTTACTCTGGGGCTTCTTTTCGGCGAATTTGGCCCCACAAACAAAACGCCGGCCGGCGCAACCGTGGAAAATGGTGGTGGACACTTTGACAGTACGAGTTTGGCGAGCGAACAAATAAACGCTGCTAAATAACGCTCGGTTGTCAATTTACATGCACATCACAGTGAGCACAGGGGAGCTTACGTAACCATTTTGTAACGACGGCGTCAGTCGTCTCACAACACGTCCGGATATTAGATCGTTTGCTCTTTTCTGCCGCCGTCGCTGTAGATTATTATTTCGCGAACCCACATACAACCGCACGGTAAGTTCGTTTCGTTTCACAACGCCTCTCGGAGGCACCACCACCGGGACGCACGGTTAGAAGGTTTTGTTAGGAAATGCTATTTGGAGTGTTTTGCCATCGGAAAATGTATTTTATCAAATCCTGCTACTTACGCTTTACCGTCCGGGGTTTTTTCCACACCAAAACGAGCGGCTCGTCTTCTACGAAAACACGACACACAGTGGCAGCAGTGGCGAAACAGGCATAAGCAGAAGAGGAACGCTGGCCGCTGCCTTCAGGCCGTTCTCAAACGGAGGACAAATTTGGCCCGAAAATCAACTGCCATTTTGGTATCCATTCCATGGCCTGCTCGGACCACTGCAGCCACGGTTTGCCGGTTTTGCTTCACTTTCTGCTGCTGAGCGTTGATGGAATATTTTTCTTCCCCAGCCGGGAGCTCACCTTTTTCCAACCGCTAAACTCGAGATTTCAAACGAAATTGAACAAGTGTGTGATCGCGGTCAGATGGTTTTATTGCCCAAGCGAGCCCGAACGCAACTTCGCGCTCGGTTCGTGATCGTGCCCGCCCGCCCGGCTTCGGGTGGTCGCCCTTGCCGGGCGGTAGATAAAACGAGACGGCGAAAGCAACCCCGCGAGAACGGATGACGGCTCGCTTCTTCCGTTTTACACCGACCGGGCCACCTATGCGGTTGCATAAGCAGCATAATTTTCCCGTCGTGCGCTGTGCCGATGGCGTTGTTCGGGTTTTGCTTCGCGCTTTGGTGCAACATCAACGAAAACGATGGATGGTGTTTGCGTTTTCGCACGTACTGGGGCGCCCGCAGGTGCGAATGGGATAGAACGTGTTTTTAGTATACTTCTTTATAGAGGGGAAAGCATACCGAAATGGTTTGCAAACTAAACAAAAGCAGTTCAAATTTCTTTTTAAGAAAACCTCTTCAAGTAGAGAACAGGAGTAACGAAGGTTTTGTGAAACGATTGGTCTCCTTCATACTGCTCTAACTACCCTGCTAACTCTCATTTTTGCATTAAAAAATAACAATATCATTTGTCAATTTTAGATCATGGTTCCACCAGCTGTTCAATGAAATGTAAAACATGAAAAACAAATACTGCACACACATTCGCTGGCCTACATCGCAACATGCCTGCGTCGCGCAGGGGAAATGGCACGATGCGAAAACAGGAAGGATATCGGGACAGGACGCTTGCTCCCCGTCGACAACGGTCGGAGTTACGCAACCTTGAACTAGCAGCAAGCGATAGGAACGATGCTTTCGCGTATCACTGATTGAAGTGATAGTAATGTATTTATCAACACTGCATCTCCGACGGGGGCTCGTTGAAGAGGCGCCCAATGGAGGTCTCCTATCCATACCATCGCCCGTGCTTCGTCATCGTTCCGGGGGCCGGGGAAACACTTGACGTCACAGAACCCCACACGTGATAACAGCACTATCGGTAGTGCTTGTTGACACGCTACAAAGCACGAGATCCGGTGCAGGTGCATTGAGGGTGGCAATTAATTTGATCCTATCCGCGCTCCCCGTACATGGAATCCCGGGACACCTGATAAGATATTCATGTAGATTATCGGTTCGTTAATTGACAACCATCAGCGGTGAAGATGATGCTCCAAAAAAAAACCCTTCCCCAAAAGTATGCCACCACCGGTATGATCGAGCGAAGGTGAGTGCTTTGCAAACGAGGCTAAAGGTGAGTAATAATTACAGTGTCGCATAATGGTGGCCGCGTTCTTTCTTTTAGTGAAACGTCGATAATGGTGGCCGTACCATCAGAACATTCTGGACCGATGAAGCGCAAATGAAGGCACGACGAGACTGTGGTGAAGTTTCGTACCGCAGGTGCATCGGTGGATTGCACAACGGATATTATGGCGACAGAGTTGTAACAGTAGCCGGCAGACAGACAAAAAAGCAGACTGTCAAATGATCGATAAATCGAACCGCAGGAGACAACCCGGTGATGGATTAGTTACCCAACGCGTCCAAAAGGAAGGCGGATTAACGAGGTACACGGTTTTTCTTTCGCTCTTTTGGGACAGTTTTCTTTTAATTCTATCCAATCAATTTGATTGCGGGGTGTCATCCATAATCCTCGCGCACACTTTTCCAGCGTAAACAAAATCCCCCAGAACCCGCACACTGGAGGTACCTTCCTTGTTCCTATCGATATAACAATCGATTGCTCGGAATTTTTGAAATACCGAAATATTAGCAAGTCGAACATCGAAGGTAATTGCATTCAATAACGACAGCAACGTCAGCTGTGCAATGGTGCTGTGGAAAGGTGTTATGTCTGATGGGCAAACGTTTGCATGCACGCAAATTGTTTTAGCACCGCTGGACTGTTTCGAGCTCCCTCACGGACTCGGAGCTGCATGCCAGCACGATGAACAATTGCATTTTCCAAAGGCTACTACGAGCAGGCCATTCCGTTAGTGCTGTTCCTACCCAGTCAGCATATGGCCGGGGGCGCTTAAAATACACTCGTTAATAAAAACGACAAACGCAATGACCTTTCCGTTCAGGTGCCGTCGAAAATAAATGCCCGGCCGCACTTGGGTGCGTCAATCTTTCGTCAGTGAGCGAGCGTTGAATGCGTTTTGGGTACATGTAACAATATGTAAGTCTACTAAGACTAGGGAAAACGCGATGCGGCTGCTGGATGATTCCCGGCGCTGCCTCGCAGGCAAGCCTCCAACCGTTTTCGATGCGAAAGATCATTCGGGAAGCTAGCAACGCGCCGTCTAATGACGACAACCACGAGAACGTGCGTGTGTGTCGGTGGGGAGGTATCGTATTATTTTCAAAACCGAGGGCCCCCAGAACCCGGGTCTGGGGCTGGTCTTATTTTTAGGTCTCAACAAGACGCCTCGGGGAGATCGTCGTCTCCAATGGGATTTCCTGCAATAGTTCGGGAACGTCGAATTCGAGATGCGTGCGTGTGTACGTGCACGAAAGAGTAGAACCGTGGGTTGAAGAAGAAAGTCGTCCGAGTATGCCATGCTCAAATATTGCATGCGGCGATGTTATTACCTCGAATTTAATGTGTGGGACTGTGTTTTTTTGTTGCCATCAACGTCATTAAGCGTAGCGCCGTTTTGGCTGTGGATTTAGATATCCGTATTCTAAACAGGGTTGAAAAGATGCCTTGAAAATAGTTTTACCATACTTGCAAGATATTAAAGGTATCACACGCATGTTTTCTATCTATATTTATTATGAATGCTAAAATTGATAGATTAATCAATAGAGAGTACAAGAACAAATACTATCTCTGGAAGATTTCTTAGATCTTATCAACGTTCTATGTTATTCAAAATTACCTTTTTCTTTTAGACCACGCTGTGGCATGATAGATTAGGTAGTTGATGTACTGATATCATTTAAATGAAAGGACTGCTATTCCGTTTTTTCTTAGTATATGTACTAAAAATATAGAAGCAATAAGTTTATGGGTCCATCATTCTCCAACATTTGCTGATGCCAACTGGCTTCAGCTGTTTGAAAGCGACGTCTCGTCAGACGCACTGTCTTTGTCTGTTCACCTTCCAACGTATCTCCTCTCTGCCGGGTTGGCAAACGGTTGGCACCCCGAAACCATGCGACCATCTGTTTTGAGGATCCCGAACGTAACCAAAAAAAGCAAAAAAAAAATACAAATACCTCCTCCCCGAACAGAGTGACTCCCAAAACATCGCATCACCCCACACGGTGCGCGAGTTTATCTTTGGCTTCTCGCAAGTCCGTTGACCGAGCGCAACGGTTGGCAGCGAGCCGGACTTACGGGCGAGATTTTTGGGCGTCCAACACACGGCTCGGCCATTGCCAAGGCAAGGCCCGCCACGCGTCGATTGATATTTTTAAAAGTTTGCCCACATCGGCACCCACAGTGGCGACCAACGCCAGTAAGCTTGGAGACTGGTTTCGTGGCCTAGCATCGCCTGGCCTACTAGAATCAGCGGGTCGTCCGTACTCGCACCAACGATTATGATCGATTTTCAATTTAGTCCCCCTCCCTCCCCCACCCCTCTTCCACCAAAGGGATCCAATTGTGTAGCTTCACTGCTCGCGCGCACTATTCAACGACTGTAATCGACGACGCCTAACAACCTGCCCTTCCCCTCACCCATCACCCGATGATGCGAACCGTGAGATAGATTATATTTTTAGTGCATAAAACACGCCCGCAGATTCACGGCAATAAAAGGCAAACGTCCCGGGTACCGTGCCGGGATTGAATGAAAAATTTAATGGAAATTTGCGTTCGGTTCCCCGGCAACCGAGAGCAACTGCCGGCACCTTCTCCACCTCTCCCTTCCCGCAAGCAAAACATTGTACGACGGGCGTAATTTATCGCAAACCCCTTGCGCCTCCCCGTGGCCCAAGCAGGCGGGCGGATTTATTTCGCATCTGGTCCGGAGCACTGCTACAAGGGCCATCCATCATTTGTGGCACAAATGATCCATAGCAGAAGCAGCAGCAGCAGCAGCAGCAGTGGAAGCAACTCGCACGTACACGCTGGTGCTCAATGCAAACGATCGTGCAAGCAGTTTGATCAACGCTTCGGATAACAGCGTCTTTTTCAATGATTGGATGCCTATTTTTGTTTGACGTACGTAAGAGGCATTTAGGCGTGTTGTGTTTTTATATTGCAAATAAACACGATAAAACAAAGAGAGCATTTTTCCGAACTCCACGATGGCGCTGTCAACCGAACGATTTTCTCAGTTGCTCGCGATAGGATGCGATCGGATGAGGACCATCTTTCTTTTTCCTATACTGAATGTTTTTGTTTAAGTTAAGCCTCAGATTGTGGACGTGTTTTTGTGTGTGTCGGAGAGGTTCGCATACATCGCTATGGTTTGCTATATTTAGCGGCAAATGAAGAACCAAACCAAATGCTTGGCACGATCATCATACGTGTAATTTTTGGTTCCGCCAACGCTGACAGATATGTCGGATGGTATCGATGGTGCAATCGACGGGCGGAATTAGATCGATGCAATTTCATAACAGCTGTTATAACCGTTTATAATGGCACGACAACATGCATGCACCAGCATGCCTTGACTTGAGGGACTTGAGTCTTCGGGGATGGAGCAGCCTGGTGTTTGGTGATTTATTTACATTCGGTTTCATTTCCCGAATTGTTTTCGTTTGCGATGTTTAGCTGAGAGCCAAGAGGTTCATGAGGTGTGTTTTTTGTTGTTGTTGTCCCCGAAGCTAATGAGTTGTTTTAATGGTAGAAAGTGCCGAACGTTTCGAATTGTTTTTACAGCAGTTTGCTCTCGCGCTCTCAGCACCTTTGCGGAGGGAAAGATGAAAGCAGGGACAATATTTTTCACACTCGCAATGAAAGAATAAACTTTCGCCGCGCTCGAGCGGATACGCGAAACTACAAACGGTGCATACCAGAGAGGGGTCCACCTTTGGGAAAGGGTTTTTCCGTTCACGAGGCCGAAACATGGTGTCGGAAGCTGTAAAAACATTCTTTCATTTTTGCACTAGGCCATCCTTGGTGGCGCACTCGGGATGTTTTTGTTGCGGCCGGTGTTTGCCGCTTAAAAATCGGAACCATCGGAACAACACGATTGTGGAGAGAGAGAAAGAGGGAGAGAGAGAGAAAAGAAGGGAGCACCCGGTACTGCTTCAGTAATGTCTAAAAGCAACACACACACATACAATAACCCGAACGAAATATTAATTAAAACGTGCGCGTAAAACATGCACTCGAGCGTGTTTATATGCTCGCTTGGAGTTTATGCTTTTTTTGTGCTTTGCACCGAATTTGCAGCGCCGAAGGTAGCCGCAGCTAAAAGGGGAATTTATTTTCGAAAAACACATGCATGCACGGGGCGAACTTGCCAACCGTTCCGGGAAGCACGCGGTTTTGGTGGGTTTTGTCGCGGTTTTTTTTTTCTTTTCGTTTGTCTGATCGTTCTTCAACGTGTTGTCGTTAAAAATAGGCTTGATCTGAGCGGGTTGGAGGATCCAATAGGATCCTCAACGAACGGGGCACGTCCAGTCGATAGAACAGCATTCGGATCGGACGACGAATTCGCTCTGCATTGCTACCATCTAAGCCCCGGTAACGGTCGGTTTTGCATCAGAGAACGAATGCACCCATCGTCTAACGCCTAAATATAACCATCGTTTCTTGGGAGCAGCGCTTCCACACGAACCTGAGGTCTCGAGACCATCAGACCAGATCAGACCAGACGGTGTCACCCGTAATAAACGTCTCGATGTCCGTGATGTTAGCGCACCGGCGACTGCAGCTAAGGGTACCGGCTATACCGGACGATCCGACATGCAGCCACACACGCACACAAGAGACCAGGATCTTGGATACAACTACCGCAGCCGGGACAGTAACAGTGCATCGCGTTGGCAGTGATTTATAAGGCGTCACCGGGTACGGGGCCGGGTCTTTTAATAGACCATTTTTGAAACTGAACTGAACCACTCGAGAGAGACGAGTTCGAAAAGCCGAAACTCACACCATTGGTCTCCTCTGCATAAACGTCACCCTCATCGTCATCATCATTATTCTCCGCTCGATTTCTAGTGCAGCTGCAGGACACGGCCGCTCGGCTTCGGGAGAATCGGCATCAGCACTGCTTCAAAAGGATTTCAAGTGCACACCGCCATTCGCTCGGTGCACTTGGCAGCGTTGCTAGGCACCGGTCGGAACATTGTTGCCATTTGCAACCGGAAGTGTCCGGATGATCTCTAGCAGCACGCTAGAGCTTGTTGCCACGGGGCAACTAGGTTTTTGGCACGCTAGCAGTTGGCAAGCCATGGAGCACACCCAGATGGTCTTCGGAGCTGGGTAGATCAAGTAACCATTGATTGGACGAAATCGAAGCTATTTTTCTTTCTGTTCGGGCCAAGTAAACGTTGGGTGATCTCCTTGCCATGGTAACGCAAACGCCATTTAATTACTAGGGTAAGTGTTTTGCTAAGATAATGATGATTTCTGCCTACGGCTCAAGATTTATGACATTCACATCGATGGTTTACGAAAAAATACGATCTTTTGGACAATGCTTGGACATTTGCAAGTTGTCCTTTATGTTGAATGATTTTCCACGTTTTTCTCTTTGGATTTTTAGTAATTGCTGCACTAAGTTGCCAAAAACTAGTACACATACCCTAGGTCTCTTTCATCCCTTAACCACTAATGTTGTGGGGTACCAAAAAACGTAATTTTATATATGAATATGGGACTCTTGCTCTTTTTCTTCACAAAGAATTTTCAATAAAACTACAGTTTTCAAAAGGTGCCTAATGCACTATGTTTCCAATATTCCCGATTTCTAAGCGATAGGAAAAAAAAACCAAATGTTGATCTAGAAAATGGTTTGGTTCTTGGGGAGGTATACAAATATCATCGAACAAAACAACTTTGAGTAAGTGGCGCCATCTTTTGAAGGAAACCGTAAGCTAGAACAAAACTATACATTTTCATGGCTTGCCATGTTCGAAACGATAAGGTTTTACAATGATGAGATTTGTTCAAATGTACAAAAACCTTTGTTATGGGGAACGGAAGATAAAATCATACACACAAACAAAAGAAAAACCCACATCCCTGCCGGTTAACTTTAAACGGTCTTTCGTCTCATTATATTTCACCTTCGTAAGTTTCGTCGCTACACGAGATTAATGAATAGAACATTCTGGGCCGAAAGCAGGCGAACAGGTGAAATAATTTAGCAGCTCATCAGCATTTTGCACTCTAGCGCACCCAGCCCAGTTCACGTCCAAACCCGAGCGAGCCGTGCTAAACTTGTATCGGTTTACCTGTCGGCCGGCGCGGTGGACGGTGGGGCAGCAGCGACCGTACCGCGGCCACCCTCCCCCTGCAGGAAGTCCATGGTCGAGTTTTTGAGATCAACCTTCGGTTTCTGGGGAGCGCCCGGTAGTTTGTTAGCCGCCGCCACCGCCGGTTTCTGCTGCTCGACCATGATGAAGCTGTCCTCGTTGCTGCTAGGCAGCACTGGCGCAGGTTCGCTAGCCGGTTTCGGTGTCGGTGCGGGCAGTTCCTTCTTTTCCTTTACGAGCCTGGCCGGGGCGGGTGCCGGAGCGGGTGCGGGAGCAGGTGTAACGACCGGGGCAGGAGTGGCGGGTTCTTTCGCGGGTGCAGGTGGCGCTGGTGTTGCGACCGGTTCCGGTTTCGGAACATTCACTGCCGGGATCGTCGGTTGAGGAAGGCTTGGCGCGGGTTTGGCGGGTTCAGGCACCTTGGCTGGTTCGGCTGGCGTCGGTTTGACGACCGGCGCTGGGACGACCACCGGTGGCTCGGGTTTGCTTACTTCTGGAGTTTTCGGCGGTTCCGGTTTTGGGGCGACCGGCTTAGCAACGGGCTCCACTACCGGTGGCCGAACAACTGGCTGGATGGGCTTCTGTTCAGGCGCAGGTTTTGGAGGCTCCACAGTCGGAGTAGGTTTCTGTTCCGCCACCTTCTTCTGTTCCGATTCTTTCGGTTTCGGAGTGGTTACGCTTTCTGACGACTCCGGGAGCGCTTGTTGCGCCGATCGATTTTTGCCGGTGAAAAACGCTAATATTCTATCCAGTAATGGAATGCGCTTTCTGTCGACGGGTGGAAAAAAACGGAAAAGAACAGAAAAGAACAAAAAACAAAATAAAAAAATGTACAACAATCTGCTACAAACTAATATACAAGAGCGTAAACAAAATTTTAACAACAAAATTAGCATGTTTGAAAAAA
>JXXB01024823.1:0-10323 GCA_000956275.1 Anopheles koliensis | reverse complement strand
AAATATATCAAGCGGTGCGTTAAAGTTTCTAAGCATCGGTATTCCGGCCGGAATTTGATACTGCCTGTGTTGATGCCGAAAATTACATACCCAATTCAATGAATCGCGTAATTTTATTCATTCATTACAATTTTATCACTGCGGGTGCGCGTCATTTTTACGCTGTATGGATCGTCAATTGGAATATTTTGCGTCCCACATAAGACATTAAGGTCGATTTGACTGCCTGACCTGCAAATTATATAAAATAACACTTTTTATGTTAAACTATGCTCTAAAAGATAAAACTATTTATAACGTTTCTATCGAACGATTCGATTCCAACTCCCTGCAGCACTGTTCTCAGCCGTCGAACATGGTCACTTGGAAAAAGCACGCACCATCCTGGAAAGCACAGACGTGGATGTTAACAGCCTCAACAGCGACGGTCTCACGCCGCTAGACGTGGCCGTGCTCAGCAATAATCGCTCGATGACTAAAATGCTGTTGCAGCAAGGTGCCATCGAGAATGCACATTCCGGTAGGTATTCTAGTAATGCATAATATTGAGTTTCAAGCACGCCACTTCCATCGACTGATACGAATTTAAAGCTCCTTTTCAATCACAGCTAAAACAAAAAAAAACTGCAATAGAAATATGTAAAGCTCTTAAACGTATGATATATTTCATATGTTTATTATAAATCATCTTATGAACAACAGTTCCGCATAGTTTGTTGAACCCTCATGTTAAATTATTCACTTGAACAATTAGCTTTGCATAGACGTTAATGACCCATGGGTCATATTTACTAATGTTTTCTTACGTATAAGGAAACCGATCAAAAGAAATACCGTTCTGTCCACCCGTGGTTTCCCGTCATTCACCAGCGACTTCTTCTTACAATGTCTTTTCTAATTAGTACATGCGGCCAACAGTAACATGGGTCTCCATCTGAACAATCTCCTCTGCGATGCCGAAGCGACCGTACACGAACTTGGAAATTTCGAAGGCACCCAAGCGGCGATGACCGGAAACGACCGGACCGGATCCGGTGCGAATGCCGGCAAAAATACCTTCTCGAACATTATCGGTAAGTACGGCGACGAGAGACAGTATTATGGTAACAGGTAAAAAAAATATTAATATTTCACTACTCCATGCTAGCTGCTTCAAAGTGTGTCGTTTGATGTTCAACATGATATTCATCTCACCCGCTCACGTTTGATGCGATTACGAACTCGCACCCTTTTATCTTGTTAGGATTAACTGTTACTCAAATTCAACGTCATTACAGTTATAGGTGCTGGTGTAATCTGATGAGAATCACGTCGCTTGACATGACATCAAGTGGCGAAGATTGTATCATCAGGATCCTATTTCGTTTGTATCAAAGTTGAAGGTTTTTGCGGGAGGGTTAACAACTTCACATAAGAAGACGTTGAGATCTAAAGAGTGTTTGGAAGTAATTTAACGATCTACTGAGAAATGGGGTTGGGAAATAGTCCTCTTTGTCAATAGGTATCGATATCATTTGAAATTTGTATCTATTAAAATTAAATCACGCATAATTTCGATACGAGAGGTATCACAATATTGTACATAATGGCTGTAAGCTATCTTTTATACTTTATGTATTAATCGATAATGAAAAACATTCCTAACTTAGGCTCTGTAACTACGCTTCTTTCATTTTGCTGTGGTGCATAGCTAAGCAATATATTTTCACGATATATTGTATCAATTCTTTCTGCCATATATTCCTATAATATTTACTTGTCCGATCCCGAATCATCGTCGCTCTGTTCGTCAAGACAATTTTTCAGACGATCCACCTCCATTCGTAGACTTTCTTCGTTTGGATCGAGACGACTCGCGGCCACCATTTCTTCGTAACCTTGCTGTAGGAAGCCTAGCTTTACAAGGGCGGCTGCTCGACGTGCCAGGCATGCTACACGTGCCTTTCGATTCGCTTCGACTGGTGGTTGCAGAAGCTCCAGCGCCGTCGAGCAATCTTCAGCCTGCGAGAAAATAAACCAAACCAAGAGACAAACAAAAAAAAAACGTTAGCGAACACTTTAATCCATCTTTTTGAAAGTTAGTATTGGGACAGGCGGATAGGAAGAATGCCTCACGGACACGTACACAGCGTTGGTAATTTTCGAGCGCTAAGTGTGCTGCTGATCGGTTCAGGAACAGCGCGTAGTAATCCTTTGTAAGCCGTATGCCGGCACTGTACGCCGAGATGGCGGCAAGAAAGTTTTTTTGCTGGAAGAAGGTATCACCGCGTTGCTTTAGCCACTCGGGATTTCGCTCGTCCGGCCGTAAGTCATCGTCGGCAAAGCCTATCGCACGACGTGCCGCGGCCTGCTTGCGCGTCCACTCCTGTTCGTCCTGTTCCATCGATTCACGCTTGGGAGTAACGAAAGTTCGTTTGCTGAAGGTTACCTCGAGCGTGCCGGAACGGCGAACTGCCGGCGGTGGCGTTGGAGGATCGGGTGCACTTGGTTCTGGATTGGAGTACTTGACGTTGGAACTTTTTCGACCACTCGATGCGTGCTTCGTCGGGTCTGGACGATAACCCTTCACCATCGCTATGGACGATAATCCTTCACCATCGCTAACTCCATGCGCTTCAGCTCGCGTTCTTTCGATTCCTCCAGCAGTGTGTCGATGGCGCAGCGGTCAATGCGTTCTCGTTCGATCTGTCGGTGAATTTCGTCCTTTTTCTTGCGATCCCTTTCGATTGCCCGTTGTTTCGAGCGTTCCTCTAGCCGTTTCCGGTGCTGCTCGAGGTAACGTTCCTTGAGCGCTGCTCGTTCCGCGCGCGGTACATCCTGCTCTATCGTGTCCCAGGACAGTGTCCGGTCCTGTTTGACCAGCTCAAACACTACCTCACTCTCCAAGATACTGCAATGGCTTGCTTCCGCGTCGATTGGATGGCGGAGAAACAATTCCCAGTAGTGTGGCGCACGTGAAATTTTCAGAAATTGCTCCATTGTGAAGATATCGTCCGGTTGAAAATTGTTGCCTGGAAATGGAACACGTACAATAATGTCTGATGAAATGATAGCACCGTCATCACCAGCGGCGATTCTCTGCTGCCACGTGTAGTTTTTCGGTATTAGTGGCATGATGACCAAATTTGCTACTGACGAACGAAACCGATGCCTTTGCTAAATGCTACAATGGCGATGGCGCCGTTAACAAACAGTGCGCCGTTGCTAAGGGTGATGAAAATCAAGGTTTTTATGCTTTTCGCCATATTGCTAGGAGTCGCATTATGTCCGCAGGTTGCAATATTTCAGCGCAGACAAAAGCGACATCTCGAGGAAAGTAGGATAAAACTGGTAAAAAATCGAATGGATTGATAAAGCTAGGATATTTACTAGCAAGATGATTTTATAAGCGTTAATAGTTACTTGCATATCATGTACACAGAAAATGTGGAAAAATTCAACAACTGGAAGTAAATCAAATTTAAAATCACACGATGAGACATGGGTATTGTTGTTGAGTGAGACCAAACTAAAACCAAACTAAATCCATTGTGTTGTTTTGTTCGATCGAATCAACGAATGTAAAGAGCATCCAAAATGATCGGGGAACCAACAGCTTGTACCACAACAAATTAACACAGCACTATAACGCCTCAGGACCGAGTTACCTGGTTGGTTGTTTGTTTTGGGTCAATCAACCCCACCCGCACGATCTAACTTTTCCAGTACTGAACAACATGGTAAAGTTTGTTTTTATTTTACACTCGTTCTTTGCCTATGTAGACTTTGCAACTATTATCTTTCTGTCCGCAACGAAAAAAAAAATCGTGTACCATAGTCAAATGTAATGAACTAAATAAGTTGTGCCCCGCCCAAAAGGGATGCAGAGCTACGGCGATCAGCACTCTGGAACGAACAGTAGTAGAAGAGGTAGTTTCTGCGCAAACTTTGTGATTGCAATTCAACAGAGAGCTTTCCATTCAAAGTTTAAAAGGACCATCTTTTGCGGGAAGTTTGGTCGGAAAGTGTAACCAACAAAATAACCGTTCGGGCCTGACCTGACCTGACCTACTGGAGTGCCGTTTTAATTTGAAATGTTATAATCCGACCTTCAGCTGTAGTGTTTGTAATTGAGTTGAAAGTTTCATAAATTGTACCCAACACTTTCCACTCATTACCGTGCCAGGTGTTTTGCAAATGTACCTCTAGTGAGTTGTTCCTGGTTGATAAATGTATACGAATTGTTATGCTTTTCTTCATGCGGTACTCGGGGAAGCATTATTATGGTCACGTTTATTATGATATTACCACAATGTAGTACCACGCAGGGAAGCATTCATCCGAAATTGGTAATGTTCGTCAGAAATTGACACCTTATCGGATATCAACCACATAACAGTATCGAAATGTAAGATGGCACGTGAAGATGATTTTGTCAGATAATAAAACTGCTCCTTGACCTTACTGCTTTGTTCAATCAATCTACGCTGGTAATCGAAACTCACGTACGTCAGGGTTATTGATGAAATTCGATGATTTCTTTGGTTCATTAAATAAATACTCGGAAAAATAAACGAGAAATAAATTTACAAGTATTTTTACGAGAAAGACAGAAGTAAAAGTAAGATCCCGGAAAGCGTAAGCCTAAAATAACAATTATTTGCATTGTTGACCGAGTAAATGTACTTTAAAACCTAACAAGTCTCATCAAAAACTTAAGAAAAGTTCAAATGCATCCCATTTCTTATACGGTCCACTAGACCAAACCGTATAACCAACCTCCGAAGCAAAGCCGTTGTAATAGCATACTTTTTGCAATCGTTCGCTCACTTTGATTTCCCTACCCCCTTCGATCAACTGCTCAGTTGTTAGCACAAAGAGAAACCCATTACGGAAGCTACTCTCCAGGCAAGGGATTTTATTGCATAAAATATGCATCAAGAATATCATTTCCAAGATGTTCGATTGCCCATCCGGCACAAATGTCACTCTCCCAAGTGAGAAAACCATTTCCGTCGAGCGCCAATATCGTGCCGAGGGTACTTTTTTTTCCTTTCAACACTTCAGAAATAATCACATTACAGTGGTGAGTCAACAAAAAAAAACTATCTCTCGTACCCGTCGCTTTCCAACCTTATGTTTCCACATCTCGATGTACTCCCACTCAGCTCTATCACTAAACGGTAATTTAATGCTCACGATGCATTGTCGGTAGGGAGCGAAATGGGAGCGATTGCAAGATCCTGTGATTAAAAAAATGCACATCTATGCGCTGCTGCACACCGTTAGGCGATAGGTTGTGGAAACGGAATGCCGCATAAATGGAAATTGAATTCCGATGGAACTCGCCTGTCGGGGGTCTCTTAAGTACGAATAGTTTTTTTTTCTTATAATAAGGTTATCGTCGGAAGAAACCCGATGCATTTCAAATACGTTTGAAAGTCGATTCGTTTCAAACCGGCGGATACAATTCTACAAGGTCATCAGAATTTCCGTTCCCGAATGCTTTCTCGTTTGCATATGTTTTCAATGCGTTTATATTGAATTTATACGGTCGCAGTCGGTCGGTCGGTCGGTCAAATGGTTATTCGAAACCGGGTTAAAAATTGTAAAAAAGTAAAATTTTCAAGTAATAGTTTAGCTCTATTATATCATTAAATATTCATAAGAACCAATTCACTTACACACCCATTCACCCTCCGTTACAATATTGCAGGCAGCAGCGGTCCATCGGTGACGAGTTGTACGGGGAGCGAAATCGACAAGCAGGTGGGTTTGTGGGAGCGACGCGTGAAAGGGCTCCGACGGATGATACTCGGTTGGGAGCAGACGAAACCACCCGATGTACCCAACCGTATCGACATCGACGTGACCGGTTGCAGTGCGGTCAGCTTGCGGTTGTACGAACCGCTGGAAGGTGCCATAACTACCAAATTCAAAGGTGTGTTCCATGGGTGGCCAGTATTGCAAACTTCTCACCAACCGTACACCCACCCTGCACGGGGTCTGCATACTAATGCTAATAATCACGGCATAAAACGCGTTTTATATATCTACCTGTTATTGCTCCCCGCAGTGCAATGGTCATCCCGGTCGGATTTTAGCAACGTGGTGGGTGAACGGGAAATCAACGAATGGTGCAGCTTCCACGGGTGTATGGGCGCGGTCTGCAATCTGAACGAGCTGATCCAGGGCCGACGATACTTCTTCCGTGCGTGCGCCGGCAACGTGAAGGGCTGGGGACCGTACAAACTATCCGTCCCGAACTGCGTCGTACCGTCGAGTAAGTGTAGATAAAAAGTTAAAATGGTTTTACTGCGTTTGTGCGATCCAAAGTGTTTTTGGGCGTATTATGTGGAGCTTTAGTTTTTTTTTATAAATGTAAAACTGGAATAAACAACTCAGTGATCAGTACGATAGAAGATTCCATAGCGCACAACAAGTGTTTAAGCATAAATTTCAATGTAAATCTACAATTCGTATACTTTATCGCACGTTCGCTTAATGAACATTTATCTATTGCTTCCGGTCAGCTGTTGTTCCCCGATTCCTTAGTCTTTCAAATGAACGTCCCAAGTTATGGGCGGCACCGGGACGCAATATGGTTCGCATCTTTTTGCATTAGCTTACACACATCGTTCCTGTGGGTGCACTACCCTACATATCATGGTTACCGGTGGTCATTTCCCGTGAGGCAAATGAAAGCCACTTTTGTCTATCTGTCCGTGAACGCCTTGTGCTTCTGTACACCGATGCTTTTGTACATTTTTACGCGCACCTTCCGTATGGCAGGAGAGCACTGAACATCAGATAAACATCCCGCGCTGTGGTCATTATCGAACGTAGCCAAAGTACAAAAGTGGTTCCATCACCTTCAGATAGCTCGGGAGCGAACAACGTTTGACCATATAGGGAATTCACGGGGGAACGAGCGAATAACGGCGTACGGTAGTGGTTGGGTACAGCAAAGGAATGAAACCGTGCGTGTGTTTGTTTTCTCGGGCAAAAGTATTACACTGTGAATTGACTGCTGCACGGCCCTCTGGTGACCATTACTCTTACCCATTCTCCCTGTCTTAACCACCACCCTGCAAGGTTGGCGTGACGTCGAAAGCCGAGACAATCGATTTGCCGGCAAGCAACGCAATCTGGACGAGCTGTTCAACGCAGTCCGGTTGGCGCGACCAGAGGATGCGTCTGAGATTGCGCTGGACGGCGGACAGCAGCAGAAGCGAGCGACGAAGAAGAAAACCACCATCAAGCAGCTGTTTTCGGCGGCGTCAAAGTTCCAAAAGAATCTCAAACGGTAAGCCCTACCCCGGTGTTTGTGCAAGCGCAAACTGTTCGAACTGACAAAACACTTCGCACACTTGTTTCCCATTCTTCCAGTGGCATCTACTTAGCCTGCGTCCTGTACCACGAGGATAAGCTGCTGCTAACCAACGAAGACTTCGTCCCCGTAATTGAGATTGATGAAACCTTCACCAGCAATCTGCACACGGACTTCTACTGGCTGATGAAGGTGAGTTACGCCAGCCGGTGACGAACTACTACGGTGTGCTAAATCAGTAAAAATTGCGAAACGTCCAAACGACGACATGGGGGTGCACTTTGGTTCGCCGGTCCCCAGAGAGCGCTCGGCATTTCGCCTGAAGTGGGATGCTTAGTGCGATTTTATTTATTCATTCAATGTGGAATTACCGGCCGCTACGGCGTATGTGGCGCTACAGCGATATTTATGTGTATTTCCTCACAAGATTGCTTTTCTTCTCCGTCGTGCATTCGTCGTATGTGAATCATTTGGTCAAATTGTTTTCCTATCGGCAATCCTTTCTTTGCTATGTTATTTTTACTTACAAGTGGAAACCAAATATATGCAAAATGTATATTGACAAACATCTAAAGTAAAAGAAAATAATAGAACAACACACGCAATTGGAGAGACATGTATAAATAAGTGTCAGAAAAGCGCTTCCATGCACTGATTGGTCACTATTGTTTGTTATACAACACTATTGTTTGTGTTGAAAACAATCCAGTGAAAATATTTTTCATATTTCAATAAAAATGAAAACCCTTCGCCCGTTGTAGGTCGCTTGCACATGGGACGACGTGAAGCTGTTGCGTATGGACATGGAGCGAAACGCGTCATCGGCGATACACTTTCGCACGAAGCTTCTGTCTGCCGCGTGCCAGATGCAATCGGCCCTCTCGATTACCGATCTGGGACAATTGTTCTACCGGCCGTTACGAGACGTCCATGGTACGGTAGTGCTTTCCTGTGTAAATTGCATTAAGGTAGGTATTTCTGCGCGTGGATGGGGATTTTTTGAGTACTAGATCAAATTAATTAATTTATTGCTGTGATTTAATTGCTCTCTCATCATACAGAGTCCTAAAGCTGTATCGGTGCTCAACTCCCGGTGGATACCGTTGAATAAGATCCACAAAAAGCTTGCCCTTTCGACTGAAGACAGCAGCATCAACGAAATTCTGATGAACTCCATCCAGGAGCAAATTAATTACCATCAGGTCTCCAACATACGTCTTTCGCGCGGTCTCTACGTCGGCTATCTGAAGATGCAAAGCTCGGTGGACGTGATCCAGGTGGTGGTACCGGTGAAAGCACCGAATGTTCTCCCTCACTGCAAAATTCGTGACAATCCGCATGTATCGGCGTAAGTAGCTAGACATTAGCGCCATACACCTCTACGGCATGCTCACTTTTCGGATCCTTTTTTATGTAATTCACAGTGAGGAATGGGAGCTAATCAAACAACACAAACCCTCTAGCATACTGGAGTTTCGTCCCAAGCATCAGGGTCCAACGGAGGTGCAGCTACACTTTCTCGAAATGCTCACGAAAGCCGTCCACAACCTGTTCCAGTACATGGACATCCCGGTGGAGGTGGCGGTCGCCCACCGTTTATACGACGTCGAAGTGATCGAATTGAACGCGGACGTAAGCTTCCTGATCATCTGCCCACCGGCTGAAAGTAGTTGTGCCGTGCCGGGCCAAAAGGAGAGCCTTCTGCAGCGCGGCGATCTATTCTCGATGCCCATCCAGGCGTTCGAGATGATCCACCTGAAGACGTATCAAAGTAACATCATACAGAAGTACTCGCGACTTTCCTGCATACTCGAGCTTGACACGATGCTGGCGAATCATCTGCACCGGGAGGCATTCAGCACGTCCGAGCTGCAGAAAGCGAAAGACCGGTTAGCGAAGCTGCAGGAGCTATCCGGAGGCTTGAACACCATCTGGAAGGGCGTCCGGTGGCTGATGGATGTGATTGGGTATGCGCGCGACCGTGCCAACATGCCAGAACTGAACATGAAACAGATACTGGACTACAAGAGCACCTACTTCGGCAAACTTCCAAAGGGTGGCGGCGACAAGAAGAAAGGGGGAAGTGAATCGCAACTGCTGCACCCGCCTGGTGGTGCACCGGGTACGAACAGCTTCCACAAAAGTAGTCCGGGTCGGGGATCGTGGCCGGGACCGGCTGTCGAGAACACGCTCGGCCACAATGGGCTGCTGGATGCGGAACACTCCAAGTCGGAGCAGCTGCTCAAGTACAACAGTGCCCGATTTCTGAACGTAAGCCAGGCAGGATCGCGCAAAAATAGTGCCGATTCGAACTCGGGCGGTACACACAGCAGCTACTACTCTGTAACCGGTGTCGAACCGGAGAAAGAGTTCGCCGTTATTCCTCGATTGCCTCCATCGCGATCAGAAGATACGCTCAACAGTTCCCATCATCATCATCACCACCATCACGGCAGCAATGAAGGAAAGATGGATGGTGCGGGCAGTGTATCGGGCTCGGGTGCCGGTGGTAAGAAACGCCCGCCCACTATCTATTCTAGCTACTCAGCCACATCCAGTCCACTGCTGAACGTTCGCTCGCCGTTCTTGGTACCGATGGTACCGGTCACAGCGCAGCTTCCCGCAGAGGACGTTGAAAACTCCACCAAACAACAAGCAGCGAGTAACGTTTCGTCCGCCGGCCAGCCGATACTAACCACACCTACCGGCACGGTACCGTTTAAAATGTTGGCAAAGAAATCGCGCGATCAAGCACTGAAAGCGATAAACTTTATCGAACGTGAGCAACAGCAGGAAATGGAGATTTTCGAGGAAACGAAACCAATCCTCACGACGACGTACCTTAAGCCAACGCTAACCGCCCTGCAGAACGAGACAAAAACATCCTACCAACCGGAGCCAGATTCGATTCCCGCTTCGACGAAATCGGCCTCCACTCAGGAGTCGCTCGTACCTAGTGGCGCAGGCAGCTCCACTGCAATTACCTTTGAACCATCGGTACCATCTAGCACCCC
>JXXB01024762.1:0-11169 GCA_000956275.1 Anopheles koliensis | reverse complement strand
CCAACACTTCTGCACACCATCGCGCGAAACTATGCTGTTCTCCTCCGAACCGCTCAAACTTATCAGACCGAACCGCTCCGGCATCGGTCCGGCCCGGAGGCGGAAGTAATTGCCGTAATTAATTGTATTTTGATTAATTAACGATTAAAGTCAAATGCACTTTGTTCGGTCGGCTGGACTTTTGATGGAACTGGAACACGACGTCGGCACTCGCTGGCAATGCAATCGATTTAATTACGCAATCACTACGGGCCGGCAAAAGCGCGGCAACGTCGATAACGCGCTCCGATCGCGTCCACCTCAAACACCGGGCGGAACAAATCCCCTTTGATTTCTACCGACCACCCATGGGCTGTCGAATGTCTTGAGGAAACAATCAAAGCGGTTGCGCGCCGCAGGGAGGGATGGACTGGATGGGAAAGTCTCCGGCACGGGTGGACACGGTCCAGAGAAGGCCCACGGGTTGCACAAACTTATCAACAAACACACTTAACGCCCTAGCAATTAGTTCAAGCTCATTCCACCGGCCATCGTTACGCGGTGATACAACTCGAGATGTGAAAGACTCCGCCCGGGAGCGGTCCAGCAGTTGAATGAGGTGATTTATTCGCGCGTAAAACATTCGCGCACTGGCTGGTCTAATTACTGTTATATCTGCATCTTCAAAGAACCCTAGGAAATACCTTAATCTGCACACAAAAAAAAAAAAAATACACACTTTATCGCCATCTAAAAGCTCGCTCGAATCCAAAGATCCCACTGGAGCTATACTTGCCAGTGTGGGAAATGGGGGTATTGATAGGTGATTTATGCCCGGTACCAAATTTCTCCCACCCAATACGTTGGTTCCGGAGAATATCCTCGGTCAGCTACTTGATACCGAGTCGCATAAATATCAATTAATAACCGATCGATCGCTGCGTGTGCATCGCTTTGTCTGTTGGTTTGTTTCGAGGCTCAACCGAGCGTTCCACCCAGCACGCAGGCTGGAAGCGAGTGGAAACCGGTGGAAGCTTTAAATTTATGACCCATTTGGAGTCGATTCATGTCCTCATTTAGTCACACGGTCGAGCCAAACGTAGCTACCACACGGGTGCGATGTCTTTTTTCGTGAATTTCTGTTCCCTTTTCGCGCGGGCTTCGTGCCTTGATGCGTTGAGGTTTAGGCTTAAAAGGCCCGTGTGAAGAAGGTTGTATGTTTTATACCGAGTGGCTTAGAACAGCATCAACTGTGCTGCCTTTGGTTTCGGTTGCGCCCGTCTACGTTCACCGTCCCCGGGGTCGACGCATCCTTTCCATGGGTGGATGATTTATTAGAACACAACGAGGCACGGTGCCTTGATGCCGGCCGAACGCATCGGTTCAAAGCCTCCGAAGGTATGGTTTGTTTGTTTTAGGCCTTCCGCGGTTTCTCGGTCCCGGTTCCCGTCTGCAGGAAGCCACGAAGGAGCAGGTTACCGTGGAATAAGCATAGACCAACGTTTATGATAATGACAAAAAGAAACTTATTAGAAACACATGTCTCTAAATTAGACACGATCGACACGATCGATTCCATCACGGGTGGTGCTTTCGAGAGGATACGGTATTGAAATCCGATGAATATTTTGATAATAAAAAATAATAGAAATATGCTGGAATATTTGAACTGCTTTCTTATTATTTTATTAAATATTGTAAGTTAGCTATTGCTGGAAAATTTGTATTATTTGGAACGCATTACTTAATCTCAGTGCCTATCAGAAAAATAAAGGGTTCTCGACGCTCGAACTCATGGCACAGCATGTCGATCGATTTTTCCTGGTAAATAGAAGTGGCGACATCATTTATCTTAACCCACCTCGTTCATCTTCGATGCTTTGTTTCTTATTCTAGTCTTAGGTCCGGCACTGTCCCCTATCCCCGCCGCATCCAATCGGTCTGCTTCGATCGGTCCATTGATCTACAGATTCCAGATCGGACGCCGACGGTGATCTATTTCGGCGATAACACCGTGGTCAACGGAACTGACCGGGTTTGATCGGGACAGCGGCGCATTCGATTTCTTCGAAATCCGCTAGAAATGTTTTGCCCGATTCTAGGAGTGGGCTCGCGAGTCACGGTGGACACGAAAGAAATATTTAAATTATGTAATTAATGATGTTTATGAATTTATTGACAATTCTCCTGGAATTTATTGATCGGCTGCGGGTGGAGCTCGAGAAATCTCGGCTAAGAGCTATAGAAGAGCGGACAGGACAGGTTTTGTGCTTGTAAGATACATAGTAATCGTTCACTTTCCTTTTTGGAGCTCCCCACGAAGGGACGATCCCCGCACGTGATTTATTTGGCGCTCCGACTGAGACTGAGACCCGGTGCTGGCAACCGAGAGCTTCCCACCAAGCTGGCTTGATTGTTGTGAAATATTGCGCCGATAATTAAACAGCATAAACAGAGCACGAATGCAGATGGTACCAGCAAGGGCAACTCGTGCAACATATGTGACGATATTTATCTTTCCCGACGGTAGAGCTATATGCAGGCGGGTAACCAAGTGTCCCTGTACCATCCTGCTGCTGGCGCCCGGAAACAAAGAAGAACGGCCTATTACAAGCACATCTTAGGCGGCCGACAAACGACAGAATTGATATCCAACTTGCTGCGCTGGTGATGCCTTCGTTTACGCAACCAACAGCTAAAAATAATCTAAGCGCTGTGGAAGCGATGCGAGAGCAATTCGTCATTGCCCCGAGTTGCTTCCCAAATTTGTGATTTATTTCCTCGAGACATGCTTTTGTCGCTGATGCTGGTACCGACTACCGAAAAGTTATGGCATAGTTTTTAATTAGAGCCAAATGTGAATGGATATTAACGGTGCACCGTTTGAAGTTGTTTGCCGCAACAGTGTGCTCTAAACTACTTCGAAACACGATCCACCTCTGTAGCCTAAAATCTTCCCAGGAACCTGTCCAACTCTCTCAGTAAAAACAAACAAAAAACCTTGCTAGTTTCACGTCGTTGGAGCACAATCGATGAAATCAATAAGTCACCGAATCTTTCAACCGATCTTCCGTGTTTTCTGTCTCCCCGAGTAAAGTTAAAGCTTGTCGAACGGGCTTCGATTTACGGGGGAGCGCATTTTAAATCTGTGCCACAGATAAAAACGCTACCCTCGTCATGGGTCTTGTGCGCTTTGTGTGGATACGTTCGGTGCAACAAAGATAAGGCGGAACGCAGTCCCAGTTCCTTCCGATTAGCGTGCCTCATGTGAGCCACAGCATATTGAGCATAGTCTAATGAGGTAGCTCCAGACAATCGGGTTTTTTCGCTCGTCTGTTCACAGTGGAATCGTTCCTGAACGAAGGAGGTAGTAAGCCACAGCGCAGAAAAGGATGTGCTGTTGTTTATGAGCAAGCTGATGTTTCCACAGAAAAAACGTAGCGCTAATAAATCGTTCCAAAGCGAGAATAGATAACCAATTTTTGGGAGGCGTAAGACAGGCACATTAATTTAAATCAGTTGCGCCTGCCAGCTGGACAATGTCAACGGTAGCCAAATGTCATCCTGCTGTCAAAGCGAAGTTTGTTTGTTTACATACGCAACAATTGCATCACTATCACCGTCGTTTGTATTCAATTATAAATTTTGGTTTATTAAAAACAATCATTCATAAGTGCTTTTGATCTAGAATTAATCATAACCAAGCAGTGGTATAACATATTACTGAGCATTCGTCCTTGCAGCACGTCGTGCAGACAATAGATGTCTAGCCGTATTATGTAGCAGTCCGTTGCATTAGAAACCCAACATGCTACCTCAACAACCAATCGTAGTAGCCAGTAGAAACGATAGACAAAAAAGCCGCAAATAACACTCGAAAAAACCGTACGAATCGATACTTATCGTCGTCACGTTGTTATTTATTGCAAATCGACGGACGGGAATTATATTTTCGGCATTTTTCGTAGTAATTTTTCTCGTTTTCGCACGGTCAATTAAACGGGGCACAACAGCAACACAACCATTTGCCGAACATCAGACCCCGAGAAACGGCTGCGAACAGGAAGGGGAACGAGTGGCCTGCTTGTGATACCGAGCGAGGAAAACAGATGAAAGGTAAGGCGCGACTAAACCATCCACGACAAAAAAAACCTTCTCTTGAAGAAGTCCTTCCTTCATTTGTATCTTCGTAGGTTTCGACGGCTTCTCCCGGTTCCGGATGATGGAGGTGGAGCGGAAAGCAACGACGTTGTTCGAAGCGGTCTCTAAAAAGGCAGCGACTTTTCCCACACTCTTACCTCGCCGAAGCGTACGCCTTGGATGGACATGGTTTTTGGATGGAGAGCGTAAAAAGGCAGGCAAAAAAGATCGAACGCGATCCCGTGCGAAGGTGTCCCGCATTTGGGACACTTTGAGCAAACGCCGTTCGCGAAAAAAAGAAAAACACACACACGCGCAGCTCCACCGATAAATAGATAGTGAGAAAGATTGTGCCCGCGCGAACACGATGGAAACGAAGCGTCCCGGAGCGACGATACATTGGAGTCCCATTGTGTCACCGGGAGTTGCCCTTACGTCTTGTTGACCTTGTCGTGGCTAGCTCGCATCGAGCGCGATCGCTATTTAACGCGTTCGATGGAGGAAAGCGTGCAAGTTGAAAGAGTTTTGCCGCGCTGCATAACGAAACGAGAGTCATTTTACACCGCGGAGTTGCACTTGGAGGAAGAAGGAAGACTGTTCCGAAGGAAGAAGGATCGCGGACGCATTAATTAAAATATGTAAAATTTTAATTGCTACAAACGGTTGAAGTGTGTGCCTCAGGTAGGTGTGAAGTGTCGTTAATGTTGTTATGTGTTTAAGGTGTTATCCCAATGAGGTATATGTGTGTCTTACATTAAATATTGTAAGATTTTGAGTCTGAAAACATTAACATAGTGTTCATAAATGCTCACTTACCTGCCGATTGAATCCTCCTACTTCATAAATATCTCCAAAACGTGAAGCTAAAGCCGACAATCCAAGCACTTACGAATGCCCAACGAAGAAGATTGGTCGCAGCAGCCTCCTCCGCGTCCAAAAACCTCACAGGCCAACGTGTAGGAGCGCGCGCACGCTCACGATGAGGAAGGTATTCGAAAAATGTTATCCTGCTGCGTTTTTTCCACTCATCGTGCGCGTCACGATTATTGATATTTACAAGCGCCTTGTCGCGCGCTCCTAAAAACGCTGCCCTAAGAACTTGAACGCTGCGAAAGATCCGGCGGTGGCTAACAGACGTTGTACCTCGGCCTGTTGAAAAACCAACCGCCAATGCGTAGGCCACAATCAATCAATATCATCTCCCGACGCCGTCGCTGGTCAGGTCCGCGGCCCACGATGATTAATCTAATGTTGTCTCACGGAGACAGCGCCCGCTTAGAAGATCCAACAGCAACCAGCATACCACGACGCGCACGCAGGATTGTTTCAGCGCTTGACTGCTCTTGAAATTCTACCGAAAAAAAATTGAGATCTTACGCCCGTTCGTGGTGACTTCGTCAACTTCTCCCGGACGCTATTTGGTCGGTATCTGGTTCGGAAAGGCGTTCCGCACATACCAGAACATTCATTCGTTTCTAGCAGCAGCTTCAAGCGTTCTAACTGGACACCGTCTCGGTTTCGTTTTTAATCGGCTTCGATTAATAACCATAATCGATAATTGGTTCGAACTTCCTCCATAAAACTAATGGTCGACGATTAGCGTACCGTTTTGTTTGTAGTGCTGGTTCTCTCGCGAAAACCTGTCTACCGTATCCACGAGCTCCGTTGACCAGCCAAGCAACACACATTCCATAATCCATCTCGACCCGAAACGCCACAGCCCACAGCTGGGAACGTATGTCATGTCCTCCGTGCCGGGGCAAAGGATTGATATTTGGCAAGATAATTCAAAGATTCGGCGGCATCTCTTAATCTCGCACTGCGCCAACATGATAAATATGAGTGGAAAGCGCGCACGCAGGAACGTGCGAAGGCGCTCGGCATATCGCGGGCTTCACCATTGCTGGCGGCTTGTGGGATGGCGTCGGAAACATTCTACACATCCCGCCTGTTCCGCTTTTCGGGCGGCTTACTTAATGATGTCAATTAATGGGTGAAATATTGAAGTGATTTTAAAAACCCGTGTCATGCGGATTGTGTTAGCAACGATGCGGGAGATAGCGAGGATCTTCCAGAATTCGGGAATGTGTTTCCCACGATATGATGATGGTGTCCGAGAGCTTTCCAGATTTTATCCAGGCGTTTTTGGTACGGAGTCGAAAACTTCGAGTGTATCAAAGTGAATTGAGTGATGTGTTATGCAATGTGTTGGATTCAATGTGGCCTATTAGCTGCGTGCTGTGTAAATGACGCAGCCAGATTGATGTTTGTTACCATGGTAACCATCTAGTAGACATGGTCACAGCGATATTCACTTGCGTTCAGTTTCGCTCCGGCCATTTCTTACCCGACGGTCAGGTGCTTCAGTTCTACTTACGTAAGAAGCGAGTGGCAAAAATTGGTGCAAGAAACAGTTTCATATAATACTCATCCAAAATGTTTGGAATCAAGGCGCGTAAACCTTTTGCTGGTAAGTAGTCGATACATCTATGGTTCCACCGCAAAATTAAAAGTTTTCTTGTCGTAATACTTTTGTGCAGATATCGACGTGAATCAAAACCAATCAAATGTGATTGCGTCAAAAAAGAACGCAAATGTTTCCTTGGGGTTTAAGGTGTTTGCGGATGGTGAAACAGCAGTCCAGAAGAAGTGTTCATCCAAAGATGCTCAACCATCGGCAGTGGACAAAACCGATCAGAAATGTCGCACCAGCAACGTACTTGATGATGTTAAAGATCCTTGTAAATTATCCACCATTGGTAAGCGAGATGCCGTTTCGGTTGCTGACGTAACAATAAGCAAGCAAGCGCAACAGCTTGCTATGATTATCGAGACGTTGGAGAAAAAACCACAAGCGGAAGTTAATTCGCCAAAAAATACTGCATGCGACGTAAAGCCTGTCGTTGAATCCAAACTAAATGTAAATGCGAAAGAATGGCACTTTACGTCCGCTGTTGCTACCAACAAAACAGCGGATGAAATCATTTCATCCAACCAACGTTCCAAAACGGTGTTCCCAAACGCAAATCAATATCCACTGTTTAGCGAATTACAAGCGACCGCTTCCCATACGAATGGGTCGATTTCTACACCTACGCGTGGTCGAAAAATCGTAGGACGCCCCGCTACACCAACCCTTCGTAACTCACCGCTGCGATCCTCAACATCTGTTAGCATTTTAAGTGAGTTGGATGACCGTACCGCCGAAATTCAGCGCTTCCTAAGATACAAGGAAGCACGCCGTCGGAAAGCGATCGAAGCGATGCGCGTCGAGCAAGAAAGACGGATGCGCCGGGTGGAAAAGCTGGTTAAAGCTGAAGGTGCAACGGGTGTATGTCCCAGCAGTGCCAAGGAATCATCGCTACCAGGTGATTTATATGCCACTCGAATCCAGTATGGCAACAGGAACTATCAACGCAAACCTATCATCGTCTGTGATCCATCGAAGAGTGTGACGGAGATAGTACGTCCCCAGAGTGGATGTACTAATTATATCTACAAGTATCCAACCGAACCGTTCCTTCCGATACGTTATCAACCGAACGATATTTTGAAACTTAACTATTTAAAAAAGGATACCAAACCGAAGGCAGAGTATGTCGCAGAAGAGTTTGATATATTTAGCAACATGGGATACTTCACTAGTAAATAATGCGTTTTTTTCGTTTATAGTGTTAAGAAAATTCAAGAAAAACCGAAGAAACGAATCTAAATGCCGAGCTTGAGGAGGGAATGAGCGCAATGGTTTGGAGCAATGATCCTTACAGGAAATTCGTGCGAAAGAATGCGAAACTACCATGTTAGGGTTTCAGTTTGTTTGTTATTCGAATTACACACATATTGGCACAACTAATTATTACTCAGAAATACATTACTTGAAAGGATGAATCCATAGCATTCGGTATCTGAAGTCTGTATGTTGTGTTTGCTTCGTTATAGTATGGCAACAAAAAATATCCATACCTACGCTGGAGTCATCATGTCTATCGTCGTTATACCGTGGGAAGATACCATTCGCAGAAGACGTCTTGCTGTCTGGGTGTGTTGGATTTTTCTTCACCCTATATCATTTATGTGTCTCGTTCTAACGCGCCATAGATTTCGCCTAATGGCATACTAATCCGATCACAATCCGCAAGCGCCTATAAGTTTACATGAGAATGCGCAGGGCACAACATACATCATCCAGCGGCGCACTCCATTAGCAGCAAGCGTGCAAATGAAACGGCGAGTGGAATTTGCTTCTAAGGAATGCATCAGCAAGCAACTTGCTCTGTTGGATAAAATTGCAAAAAAAAATAAATGCTTGCAAATAAATAGTTTAACCGAGGAGACATGCTCATTTTCACCCAGTCAGAATCGGGTTGGGTGTCATCCGCGAGCATTAGAAGCATATCGGCTATGATAAATGGGCATCACGGGCCAACGAATGCACACATGTGGTGGACATCCAGGCCGAACCCGTCCGATGCATGCGAAGGAAATCCCCTGGGGGTCTTGTAAAGCCTTCCAGAGCTCTTGACGTACTAGCGCTAATTGTCAAACAGTGAGTTATCTCATACAGACAGGAATGCACAAGCTCATGTTCAGTCGACGTGTGATGTGATAATTTCTGCACACATTATCACCCTTTTATTACGGTATGTGGCAATGATTCCCAAAAATGCACCACATTAAAACCCATCAGCTAATCCCGGTTTCTTCTCAGATTGTGCGGCTGCATTAGAGCATTCAGCGTCCATATGGCAGGCAGCGTACCGGAAGCTCCTTGTCTTGGTGAACTACTACAACTCGAAGGGACTCTTTATGCATAATGCGACCAATTTTTTCTCCGATTTTAATTTTCTATCGGACTGCTGTGCTGCTTCCTGCTTCCTGTGACGAATACTGCCGC
Organism: Anopheles koliensis; assembly: GCA_000956275.1. NCBI lineage: Eukaryota > Metazoa > Arthropoda > Insecta > Diptera > Culicidae > Anopheles > Anopheles koliensis. The sequence continues at coordinate 2,156 of JXXB01024762.1, read as the reverse complement.
CGTAACGACGCAACTCCCAACAGGATGGGTCGATTTGGGTCGTTCGCAAGCACGCATACATGCATCGACGACACGACGCGACCATAATTAACATGTTTTGGGCAATAAATCAGTTTTTCTGACATCTGACAACGCATTACACTTTATCAATTAAACGAGTATTAATTTATATGGGAATGTGGTTTTCCAGGGATGCTGCTGCTGCCGCTGCATCCTGTGAGTTTGTTGTTTTTTTTTGGTTTCATACGAGACACATTTATTTTTTTCATGCTCGAGTGCGCTTTTTGGGATCGATTTTCGACCCGGCGCTGGGAACGATGGGATGAGATAGAGGAACACAACAAACCAACCTGCCAGCGTAGGTCCACAAGTCCAGTGGCAGCAGTGGATGATTAATGGGCGGATGAAAGGTCGGTCCTGGTCCTTTTCGAAGGCTGTTCCGTTTAATTGGAACTAGGCTAGGCTGTGAGATTGAGATGCGGTGCAGGAGTGGCGCTTGAGTGCCGTGACAGAAACACTGTGTTGTCTTGTGTACCACATGCGGAAGAGATGTTCGACGGCGATTGTACAGTTTGAAATATTATGTCACAATTGCTTCGGAACGATCGAGCTGGTAATATCAGCAGAATGATGCCGGATAGTTGGGGCAGTGTTCGGATAATTCATTTGAAAGCGCGTAACTCAATGAAATTGTCAATTTCCGAATGTCTTTTTCGTTTATTTCTCGTTCTCATATACTTGCACATTTTGGGATGAGAGTGATAATTGTGTTTATGTGTTTTTTTTTGTATATTTATATATAGTTTGTGTTGCGTGAAGTTTTAAGTTCGAGTGTGTGCTGTACGCCGATATCGTCATTGTTTGCCTAGTTCCGCTTCTCCCGTAGTCATTGGATTCAGATGAAGTCCAACAATGCTAGCTTACCTCTCATCTCAACTTATCAGAGACCTCGAAGGAGAAGGATCTGCTAGTGTGTTTTTTTATCATTTACAATTAAAATAACTAAACACCGCCTAGGTTCATCTTACCTTCTTCCCTAGCAACGGTATCTAAGGGTGTATTTGTGCGTTTTGTGAGAGTGTGTGTGTGTGTGCGTGAGAGACAGTTTTTTAAACATACACCATTCGCATTAGCGTCGTTCGCATGATGATCGTCTTGATTATTTCAATTCAAATTGCAAATGAATTGGTTCGTATAACTATTCACAGGTAATATATGCACTCTTTGTATGTTCGGTCACGTATCCGTTCAGTATTTTTATCTCCTGTTTATCGCTCTTTTCCGCTCTCTTACAATGTTTACAAGTGTAATGCAAGGTTAAGCCATTTAGGAAGGTGCAAAAAAGTACGATTTAGTCAAGGTTCATCTATCGATATAAAAAAGGCTTTTAAAAACATTAATAAACTTCCTGTCAGCTGTTTAACACAACACGTCTGTTCGAAGGGCAACAGGGAAAGTAACACTCGCACACGCACACACACACACATACACACTCACAGCTTCGTGAAAAAACACATGCCCATTTTCACGCACATTTTGGTTTTGTTTGCTTTTTGCGTGGTGTGGTTTTTCCCTTTCCCAACAACTGCACGCTTTTCGCGCTACTGTCTTTTCAACTTATTTTCATGATCGAGCTCGATTCGGTTTTGATTATACATTTCGGTTCGGCTTTCGCTACTATGTACTCACTATTAACGCATGATTCTTGTCGAGAAGAGTTCGGTTCCCGGTCGGAGCCGACTTTTGTTTAACTTTTTTTTTCTCCCGCTAGGCGTTTTGCGTGCACGAAACGAGCCGCGTTGCTCGCATTAGCTTAATGTTTTTTTTTTCTCACGATTCTATCATTTTATACTCTACTACTGTACAAAAAAAGGAAGGAGCGGCTCCCCAAATCCCCGTGACGCTGCTACTCTCTGGTGGCGCGAGAGGATATATAAAACTAGCACAAGCGACCGTGGCTTGGCTGCCCTTCAGTTCTGGTCTGGTCCGAAAAGTACTGTTCTGAATTTTTCTTCACGTCCATGCCCGCCTGCTTTGTTTGGTGCGAGCAGTTTAGTCAAACGCACTGCTTTGTGCGGTTTTCTTCGTTCGTTTGTACCAGAAACCGACGATTTTTGCTTCTTACAAAGTATAACGTACGTCTTTGTATAATTTGC
>JXXB01024750.1:0-12372 GCA_000956275.1 Anopheles koliensis | reverse complement strand
ACTTGTTTAACGATTTTCTTGAAAATAATATCGTCCCACCTTTTTGGAGGGTGATCCTGTTAATCCAATCATAAAAATAATTCAAAACAATCCAATTACTTTAATATTCTTTTAATAAAATATTGCTTATTCTTAATATATTTTCAATCCACTGTTTAATATTGCTCTACCAACAGGTAGAGCAATTTTAAGAAATTTTCCAAAATGTATTTCTCTGCTGGAACTGATATAGAAAGCTCTGTTAAAATCTCAAACAATTGTATTTTGTTGTTATCGCTTAAGCCCACAAATAATCGATTCATTGTAATCCACCTCACCATCCTGCATGGAAGAAGCTTTATTCTAAATATAGCAAAGCATAGCAGGCACCGTGAATGCCAATCCATCGTAGCGCTTGCAACGGCACGATTTATCTGTTTATTTTTCCAAGAAGCAACTGGAACGTGGCACTGGTGGAAATGGCTTCCCGTCGGATTGTGCAAGTAAGCTTCCGCGAGTGTGTAGTTGGGGTGAAAGCTTTTCGTTTAAAAATATCTTTAACCATCCCGCCTTCGCTCACCGATCCGGAGCGTCTTTTTCTCACCTTTGCTACGTTAATAGCTCCCGGGTCCTTTCCCAGTTCACGGTGACCTTCGGGAGCTTCTTTGGAGCTGAAATCGATAAATCAGTTCATGGCTTGACCAATACACCGATAAGTTGATCGGGTGGAAATTGCAAGAGAGTGGCCAGTAGCTAGAAAGAACACAGCGATGGCAGCGTGAAATTGATTGATACGGCAACGAACCGTATTGATTTATGGCGGTGACTGGCATTGGATTAATCGAAGGGTTTTAACGCGTGCTTCTGTGCTTTTTCTTCACGCTCGCCGTGAGAGAGTGCTTTCTGTTTGCACACTTTCAATTTAGATTTAATCCACCCTCTCTGCTGGTCCGAGCACGATAAAAGACTGACCAGCAGGGTCTGAGGCCGAGCACAAGCCAAAAAATCAATAACCAATCACACGCGAAGACGATAAGAAGGAGGCGAAACCGTTGCTAAAGCGAAAAATCGTCCTTTCAATTGCGGTTGTTATTGTAGTGATGCGCTTAATGTGTATAACAACAAACAAGCACCGAAAACGAATTAAAATTCCGTCGTCGCACTCCCGCCATCAGCAAGACCGTCGTAAATTCGAGTGTGGTGGAAGAAGAAAAAAACACGCCGAGTTAGCTACTGGGTTTATTTTGCTTTTCTACTCCAAACTCTACAGGACTAGGACGCTTCGATGGGGAAGGAAGAGACCAAAAGCATAACGCATGTGGTCACAGATTTTGCCAGGACCTTAAAGCGGCCGCCGGCAGGAGTTTGCGTGGGGTGCGAGGCGAATTTTACGATGCCATAAATTTATTGCCGGAATTACATACGGCAGTACTTTCGCTTTTAACGACTTCCGGATTGTCGGCTGGACCCGGAGCCGGAGCCCGTGGGGATCCGGACACTTCCGCGGGACGACCCGGGGACAATCGATATTTTCGCAATGACCCGAAGAATGAGATATTCGTGTGCGGGAGGAAACACGGAAAGATTACGGTGGAAATTGTACGGTGGTGGCGAAGGTTTTGCGGTGCGCCATTGTGTGCCGAGATTAGGGAGGGATTTCGGGCCCAATGTCCCAACATTTACCGGGTATAAACACTCTGATGGATGTGAGCCGCCGGGTTTGCTCTTTTCGCTGGCCAGAGAAATTCGAAACACGTACCGTGCGAGTTACGTTTTTCCACCGTGCGGTTGATGCAATTGTCGATTTTTTTTAAAGAAAAAGCGACTTACTTGGTCCTGAATCGTTTTCGAACGAGAACAAGACTGAGATAAATGAAATACCGTCTCGGTTTTTCCTTAAAACGAATATCGTGTTTATTTTACCATTCAAATCGTTAGTTTACATTCAAAACCGTATAATGCTTGGAAACTCGAAAAAGCTGATTCTTGGATTATCTCCGGAATGCAAATAAACGTAAATCACAATCAGCTCTCCTGGAAAAAAAATGTGCTCTTGATGGAAATATGACGACAAGAAAGAAACTCCGATAAAGTTCGCCTCCTAACTGGGCTAGATAAGAAAGGATCCAAGAACACCAGTGCCGCAAAGTCTGTCTGGGTCGTAAGTTCTAATCTTAACTGTGTTTTTGTATGAAACTAATCCTCATAACCGTACGGTTGCGTCGGGAATGGTCCGAGATTTTACCGGAAGGATTGAGAACATTTATTAGTGGTCAAGCCGAAGTGCCTCGTGCGGTTGGACGAGAGTCGATTCTTTCTCGGCAGCATTATCTCATCTCTGCTCGACGGAAGCGGACTGCTTTGGATCTTAAGCCGTTCTTGGGGTAGTTTGGTTGTAGAAACTTTTCTAATTAATACAGTCTCAGTGCCTCGTCGAATGGCTGGTGTTTGAGAAGGAGTGGTCAGCCCATTACCTGCAGAAGTCTAAAAATCGTCTCACGAAGCCATCATCAATAACGCTAGGGAACAAGATCTTCCCGAGGCGTTCGGTGTCGAAAAGTTGTGTCTATAATAATTAATTTTCATTTTGTTCTCGAGCTACACCCACACATTCAAACGCCGGAGGCGTTGGTCCCGATTCGACACTAGCCGAGTGTATGCCGGTTTTTAGCCGAGACACAAAAGGCGGCTTGGTGCGAAACGGATTTATAATTCGATTCTGGGCGCCCGAACTAAAAGGTGCTGATGATAATTTGCATTTTAGATGCAAAAACCGAGACAAACTCGGGGGCTGAATGGAGCAGCTACTAGTTCCTGGTTGCCAGCGGAACCAGTCGGTGGCTTAAAACCGATTCCGGGGATATGTTATCCTTCGCCGATGGTGGAACAGCTCCATGTGATAGGCCGACTGACCGTGTGTAAGGGAGGATTGGGCGTGTGGTTTACGGCATAAGCAGCTTCTGACATGTTTAATGAATGTTTCGGCCGCTACCCAGATTATGTTCGGTTTTGAAAGAGTTGAAAATGCGCGCATAGAACAGTCGTAGATGCGACCGATGCCTGCTGCATGATGAGTAAAGGTTGAGAGTGTTTGGTCTAAAATTTTTCCTCACAGGAAATATGTAAAATCCATGAATTTATTTAAGGTAACACAAATATGTTATAAAATTTACTACTTTAATATATTGAGCACATATATTATATAATATATACACATCATAATTTGAATATTTTTATTAAGTAATTAACGATTAAAAGTAGAAAGAGTAGTCCTTAGCGTGAAAGATTAATGCATTTTTTTTATATGTTAAATGTTATCATTGTTTTTATTGACGTAAAATTTATTAATGAAGTTACATATTTGTTGTGTTTGGCGTTCGTTTGAAACCAGATGCCAATTTACGCCTAAAAGTATGCAATCAGTTAGTAAATACGAATTTTGCTTGAATTTTAGGAAACAGAGATGAAATACGTCATGTAAAGACCTTCTTGAATGATAGACTTTAAAAATATTTAAATAATGTAATATAAAAATATTTAAATCCTTTACTTCGAATTTTCTGCAAAAAGAAGGAATGTCCGTCATTTACGCTAAGCTGTACCACTGTGATCTAGTAGGCCTGAACCTCATACGTCTCTCCATTTTGCCCAAAACTAAACGCCACAGTCTAGAAGAACACAAGAACATCATCGTTGGTGTTCGTTTTTCCGAGGGGAGGCAAAAAGCATTTGCGGTTTGTGGCTGAGCGGCAAGTAAATTATCCTTCGGGATGACAAACGTACCCGGACTCCGGTGGAGGTTTCACTAGAAAAAATCGTTTAGGGATTACAGCAAACAGCGCAACACTTAGAGCCATATCCCCACTTCATTCGAGCTGGCTTAAGGGTTGCAGCCATTGCGGATGCGTCGCTGGTGGTATTTATTTCACTTTAATGGCCAACTCGCCGATCCACTTGAATATCGTACAATTTTATCTCCATTAAAGCGTGGGCCCCGGACCCGGCCCCACCATTTCCACGCTGGTTGCATCCAGACGGATGGAGCACGCTAGATTTCACGCAACCATTAACATTGACATTCGCAGTCGAAATAAAAACACTAGCGCGAGGCAACAAATTGAACGTTAACTGGCGTTTTTGGCTCGCACCAAAAACGTGTACGCCGTGGGTTCTTTTTATTCTCTCCGTGCAGAATTTTCCTCGCCGCTGCCGGAAATCGAGTTGGATAATTTACGATCCGTGCGCTGAAGGACACGGGCGATGGGGAAAGGGGATATGTTAATGGGAAAAACTGGAGCTCCTCATCGCGAAGATTTTTAACAACAGTATCGTTGCTCTTTCCACCACACACATCGCCATTGTGTTTACGTTCGGTGGCAAATCGAAGGCCTTCGTCGTCGTCATCGTCGTCTCTTTGCTGTACCATGTTCGTTGGTGGTTTAATTAAAACATAAATATTCATTCTACTAGCTCTTGCTCTTGTTTCGGCGGGGAACGATATATTTTTCCTCCCTCGGAAAACACCCTTTATAGTTGGAATATTTTCCGAACGATTTCGGGATGAATTTCGGGGGCACGTTAATGGGACGGTTTTAAGCGTACACTCATACTTACACACACACAAACAGATCAGTAACACGCGAAGTTTTGTGTTATCGAGAGCAAAGGGGTTAATTTTCGTGCTTCGGTGGTTTCCGGCCCGGTTTTTGTGAACGGAGGGAAGGAAAGCAGTAAAGCGTTTACGTTTACTGCGGCGGGTGGAAAACAAAAACATATCCTGTGCGAAAATCCTACCGACCGAGGGTAGGCCCAGGGTTTTTTGTTTATTCGTAGGCAAAGTGGTACAAGGGAACGGCAAATGATGGCGATGTTCATGGAGTGTACCTTGTGTACGTGCAGTGATTTTATGGTTCAATTAATTGGCTCCAGTTTATAGAATTGCTATCGAAAGACAATAAATACCACCGTGTCTGCGGAATGAATGCAGGCATGCAGTGGATAATTGAATAATCGTTGAACTAGAATTGCCAGGTGCAATAACATTTGTTATTAGATGAATTTACAGTCTGGTTCGTTTCGCACCATTAACCAAGGTGGAGAACGTTTTTGAATTGATTAAAAATAACGAAAGATTTAAATTAACTCCACAAGACAACGTATTTTTTATTTAATGAAATCTTCCAGAGGTATACAAAAAATGGTGTCTTTAAAAAACATACTTTTTATCAGTTTTGTACATTTAAGTAATATGATTTCATTTTGAAATGGACAGAATTCATGGACATGAATCATTTGGACAGAAATGAATCGACAGAATTCATTTGCGAAATTCATGCAAAAATATAATAAATGGTCATGGTTTTGGACAGTACTAACGTAGAAATATTTGTTGTGTATTTTAATTTTTATATTTATTGCTCATTTTATGTTTTGTATACTTAGAACGTTGAAACATAATCCATCTCAACCCATAAACCATTGTACCCATAAAATGATTAAAAAAAACTAATGTATTAACAACAAACGCTCTGTACTTGATTGCATTTACCAATAATGGAAATGAAACTAGCTTTATAGTTAACAAACAGATGAATAATTTATTCCAGCTCCTGTATAGAAGGAAAGCTAAGAATTTTGATTGGCTTCGCTGGCGGGCACTTAGTCTATACCTCTCTCTCTCTCTTTCTCCCTCCCAAAGACACTGCTCGAAACGGTTCATTCATTGTGTTATTGTGCCTTTCAAAAATTAGGGGATTTATGGAGCCACCTTCCGCCCGCCCGACGGGTGCAAACGATTAGCGGACCATTTTCCACCCGGTCACGGTTGGTAAAGCATTATTTACGTTCGAAACCATCACCCATCGGCGGTCAAACTCCGGGCGGGGTGCGTAAAAAAGCCTTCGAAAACGGCTTGCCTCCATTATTTACGCCAATTAGCGTGAGTTCGGTTGCGGAAATTCGCGACCATTCTGACCACCCGCCTACCATGCCCATTCCCTCGGCCACCGATACACAATCGGGGATTAAATTAATGGGTTTTTCGAAAATGCTACTAGCAAAAAGTGGAATCTGCCGGAAAATGGATAGACAGTGAGCAAACCACAATCGTATGTGCAACAAACTACCTGGCCCGCGTGCTACACGCAGGGATTCAATTTTCCGATTGAAGAAAATCTAACACTATCATCAACCGTGGGTGTGTGATGCGTTCCTTCCATTACCGTGGGTGTGCATGACAGACGTACGGTGCATTCGGGATGCATTTGATGCTGCGCTTGATTGTTTGATCGTTACACTAGAATAACCGTCGCCTGCTGAGAAACTGTTTTCATTGAATGCAACTGATTGCAGATCGTTATTGTGAGGAAATGGCAGGCGGGTGGGCGAAGACATACTGTGAGACAAGGTCAGGGTCTCATGTTCCCTTCGTGTAAAGTGAAGCACACTATCGTTTCGTACACTCTCTTGGTAAAATTTGAAAAATAACTTTGAAAGATAAAAATAATAAAGTTTTTTTTATCTTAAAATGTGCTTGAAATTTCAAATAAATTACATTTGATTACTTTTATTTGATAATTAATAATTTTATTTGATGAATAAATGTAAGTTTAGTTTTATGTAAGTGCTTTAAATTAAGATTGATCTAATCTCTTTGTTGCTGACATTAACTTCAAAATAATGATCAGGAATTGATATAAAACGCCATGGGATATGCAATTTTTTAAGAAACAATTGATATAAAATGCTTTGCTCTGTAAATCACAGAATCAATCTGTCTATTTGCTAGTTTTATGATACGTGTTTTATTAAAATTTGTAAATATTGTTTTTACTTTTACTCATAGATTATGACTGAATTTACGGCTTTAATTGGATTTGCAAGAATGCGCTCAATATATAACTACTTTTATTGATTCACTTGCTGTGCTTGATTCCCATAAAGCTATTTTATTATGATTGGCAATAAAATCAAAACAAACTCCCATCGTGGCTAGCAAAGTTGTGAGTCTTCCCGCACATTCCAGCCACTTTTGCGAGTCAGAAGGAAAACAGCCATTTTGCAATTTGATAGGCACTTGAAGCACCGTGCACTGAAGCACGTCATCCACGTCAAAGATAGCGGTCGGTTTTGTCTTTCGAAGAAAGCACCGGTCTGCATGTGGTGTATTGGATTGGCATCAAATGCAGACACAGATACACAGGGCCCGCAAATTGGTGTTATATTTCAACACTTTAAAGCGGTAGTAAGGCATGATCCAAATGAATCCTTTGCGGTGCCCGTACGGAACGAGCTGCATATCCAACTAAACTACGGCATCGAAGCCGAACCACACCTTCAACCGGAGTAGCCGAGGATGTCGATGATATCATCGGGTTTAAATGCGAGGTATTCACTGCACCGTACCTAACACTCCGATCCGATGAGCCCGTCGATGAAGCAGTGATTTATTTCCAATCGGTACTGCACCGACAATCACCGGCACACCCACTTCGTTCGATCGTGCCCGGAGTCACCCTTCGGTTGAAGGTGATGAATATTAAAAATTTAAATTTCCATTACCCATTCCAGCGACACCTTCGAGAAAGGGTACGGTTGGAGTTAACTTTTTACCCGCGGGTATTGTTGGCCGAAGCGACTCGTTAAGTCGAGTGCCGCCAGACATTACTGTCAAGAATGCACTCGTTTATCGGTTCGCTAGTGCCGGTGAGGTCTTGACGACAGCAGCTGGACGGGATGCAGAAGCATTAATTAAGCATCTTGATTTGAATTTCTTGACGACGAGTTGTCTGACGGCTCGGAGATGAAGATGCAGATTTCGCTTTGTTTACTCAAGATGTGAAGAAATCGAGAAGTCAAGTAGTGAGAAGCATATGTCAACAAGTTTAGTGAAATACTTAGCTACCTATTCTGGTACATTTCCATTCGGATATCGTTTTGTATTTCTTACAGACTTACCTGAAATGAGAGGAAAAAGGATGAGATAATTAATATTAAAAAGCATTGATCCTTATTCAGGAAGAACAGCTTTTGGAAGCAATAAACTAATTGCAATTTTCCAATTCCATTACTTCTTATAATCATCTAATATATCTCCAGACAAAGAAGCTAACGACAAGCACTAACATGCACGATACATTTATTCATAAGTGCTCGAACGTACACACTCACGCACATAAATTGCTCCAGTTGCGCTATAAAACATGAGTGACTGCTCGTAAAGAAAATGAAACTCCAATAACTGTGTCCGCTGGATGGAAGTTAGCGCACAGGAAAACGGCCAAGAAAAACGGTCATAGTTTTATGGCACATCATCCACCAATTGATCGCACAATGTCCCAACCGCTTCCAGAACGATATTTATTCCGGTCCCAGAATGTCACAAACGTCAGTTTGACGCGCTAAGCCGGTCAAGTTTGCAATATAAACGCGCCGTTATTGCTCGCCCTTTCGCTGCTTGTACAAAGCCCGGGAAGCGAATTTTGTCGCCGCCTTCCGCGTTATCATCGATTTATGTCCACCGATAAACGGTTTAACGATTACGCGGTGCTGCCGGAAGTGGACGCAAAGGACGACGATCAGCCGACGATGTGGTGTGGTAAAAATTAATCACTTTCGGGTCTTTTTTTGTTGTCTCTCCTCTGCTTCTTGAGGATGAGTATTCAGCCACGGTTATCACAAACAATTCTAGGTTGGATAAGACAACTGAACGCTTCGGAACAATGGGGCAAGTTTCGGTTTATCCACTTCATTTTCGTCCAACGCTCGATGAGGTTAGTTTTCTTACGCTTCGGACCCGAAAAACCTCTTCGATGAAACTTCTTCCGGGGAAGTACACCTGAGTGGAGCTACGGCTCGCTTCCACCGGTGTAAGAAGCATCGAACGGCGAAAGTTCTTAGAGCCTGGGCAGGAAATAAAACAACAGATATGTCACTGTCGGCGAACTTCCGAGAGGCTGCTCGAACGTTGATAACAAACACAAACGCTGCCGGCACAAGTGGAGAGGCAACGATTCAATTATGCTGCCGGGTCCGAAAAACTTTCCGAACGGAAACTAGCGCCTAGCATTCGAACGATAGGTTGATGATGTCACCTGCTGTCAGGGAAGTGGGCGGAATACGATTTTTGACTATTGCTTTGTTCGCCGGAATGAAACGGTGCCGCTCGATAGTCTTTTGTTCGAGGGCACTTGGATGCGAATTGGAATTATGATAAATGTACGTCGATGGGCCCGGAAGCCCGAACCACGGACGGGTTTGTCGGAGTGTCGCAAGAAAAAAGGCTCGCCTTGAGCGTCTTGAAGACAATCGTTCGGAAACTGGCCGTGGCTTTTCGGCCATTTTGCGCGCCGAGGATTACGAAACCGCCCGTAGTAACGATTGATTGGTGATTGAGAAAGGAAGGATCAGGACTTGCGAGGCAAAAATGTCACCCGACGGTTTCTGATTGACTTTGAGGGCTTTCGAGCGTGAAAAAGCTTGTACGGCGCATGCCGAAACTTGCCCCGGAGACAATGGTCAGAAGAAGAAATTGGAATGCAAATCAGGAAAATGGAATTTTGATGGACGAATGGTCGATGGATGGTCGATGGAATAAAGCGATCATTATTAAGTGTCGCTGTTATGTCACAGGACGCGGTTCAGGCGCTGAAGATGAGGACTTCATTTTGAAGTTTATTGCAGTGGATTAATATGTACCACTTCCTGCGCATCGCAATTGAGGAGAAAAAAACACACCATCAAAGTGACGTTTTCTTTAGGGAAATATTTTGCTCGCGCACAGGTAAATGTCAGGAATGTTTTGGTAATAACTTATCCACTTCTTGGACCGGTTGTGTCTTTCGTCGAAATAATTAAGTACTGTTGCAAATCCGCAACATGTGCCCGACCACGGCCGGCGTGTGTGACGGTGATGAAAACTTCGCTTTATATCATCCTGCACGAGGCATTTCAACAGCGCGCTGCAGAAAGGACGAGCATAAATTAATTCCTACCGAGCCGCTCGGCGGAAACTTCCCACCTGGACCCGGCCCGACCACCGGCCCCGGTTGGAAAACTTTCCATCTCCACACCTGGAGCTGGTGGCTCCGCTTTTCCCCTCGAGTGTACTTTCCATAGCCGAGGGGTGTGTGGTTTGGAAGGGATTTTTCAAAACTTTCCTCCTTCTCGTCATCAACGGCACGGAATGGGGTGAGGGAAGGAGGCAAACATGAAACGACCAATGCTTGGGTCCTCGTTGGAACCGGCTTCGTGCGTACTTTACAACGCGTCTTAAGCGTCCCGCCGGATGACAGCGTGTCTTTCGGTTTTCTTTAGCGAACAGTGGAAAATATTTAATTTCAGCATGTTTTATGTAAATTTTTACAATGACCGCTCGGGGAGATGATGATATCATATTTTTTCTGCAGCTTTTGGTATGTTATTGTTCGATTTTTATGGTTAGTGATGATTTGTTTAATAAATTTATATTCGCATAAAATAAATTATGTTACAATATTTGAATTTTCTGAATTGCAAATCGGAAAAGAGTTATTTTAATGAAATGCTGAGTTAATAGGGTTTGAAATCATTCGGGATTAAAAATCATTCATCGCAATCATTAGAAAAAAAACAACCTTCTTGTCTCGTTTCTCGTGAAAAAATGGAGTGAATTTGTGAAGTTTATGTTACAATTACAAAAACAATGTAGTTATATTGCCAGAAAATATATTTAAAGCTACAAGAGATAATTAGATGTAAAAAATCTTACAATTTGAATTTATGAATTGTGGAGAATTTATTTAAGTAAAGAGAATTTACAATCAATATCCTCAAATTGAACATATGATTTCTCAGCACAACAGTATTAATAATTTTATTCCGTTTGTTGGTATTAAAAAATATCTGATATTACAAAATTCCGCAGAATTTCTTAAATAAAACTTTTAATTACATTTCTATTAGATCGCTGATTCTGCAAAATTGTTTTTATCAAAAAAACAAAATGTTGCAGATCGGTTGATTTAATTACTATTTCAAGAAAAATCGTGTTTCATAAACTTCCTCATAACAATCGCATAATGAGGAGCTCATTTAGTTATGAATAGGAATGAAGATGCTCCGCAGTCGAAGGTAAAAAGAATTTACCAAGAACGTATCTCACTCACCCACACAAACACGCTCCAGTAGGCGTTGCTAATGACACTATTCCCGCACCGAACGAGCCTCCCGTTTTGACGTTAAATCTGCACGGCGTAAGTGTTCGTTGCCTGGTGCGATGGTGCTGAGCCGATTATACCAGCCGCAGGGCACTTGTGAGCGAACCGACCCCGATAAGGGACGCACAAGGCGTGTGTTCGTTCGTCCGCATTAGAAGCTTTCGTAAAGCTCGTCCACGGTGCTGGGGTCTTGTGAAAAAGAAAACACATTCACTCCCAAACAAGCCTCCGCACGAGGCGAGCGTAAGCAAGTTAAGCGAAGAATCGCTTCGAGGGGAATAATTAAATATCAGAACTTTATGAATTCGCGGCACAAGTGTGTGTGTGTGTGTTTTCGCGGGCTGTAGATAGCGTTAATTGCAGGTTAAGTGAGCAGCTGTAACGTCTCCAACAAACGCCAGCTAAACCAGCCGGGAAGAAGTTAGCGTTCATCAGCTCACCAGTCGTCGTGTAATACAAACGTAATTAAAATAATACAGCCAGCGGGTAAACTCTTTAGAAAAAGCGATACCTCTCGCCCCGGCCGGTAACCATCTTGGCAGTTTTGCGCCATAAATCGCACCATTGCGGAAGGGTGTTGCGGGGCGTGTGCTAAGCTGAAGTTAATTAGGGCAGGATTTGTCTACTCAGTGGAATGATAAGATAATGTTAAACAAATTGAGGAACGCGTCGGGCGGATCGGTTGCTGTCGGAAAGTTTTTCAAACGCTCCTTTGAGAGCGATTTTTCATTCATCCGTTGAAGCAAAGGAAGCAAACTCCAGCTTCAAGCCGTTGTTGGGAGCGTTTAAAACCTCCAGTGGAGTACCATGCCGGAGGGGAAAGGATTTTACGAAACATAGTAACTTCAAGAGAATGGAAAACTCGTAGCCGATTGTTTGGTATTGCGGTGCAAGAATATTGCACCACCTTTTCCCATCCATGAACGCATGATCCAGAGATTGCATTGGAAGCTGCACAAAGTCGTACGGTGACTGACTTCAGACAACAGTGTTTGCTGATCGGTTCGACATGGCCACGACCTTTGACCCACCCCTGGTTGGATCTGGTTACGCAGCAACCCAAGGCAAAGTGATGCTTCCCTTCTTCCTCGGTTTGAAATGAGAGAAAGTCTTTAGTAGCAACATCACCCCACGGCAATCAGCTCTCCATTTCAAAGGCTCATCCGCCTCGATGTCAGGTCAGTAGGCTTCATTGAAT
>JXXB01024741.1:0-10386 GCA_000956275.1 Anopheles koliensis | reverse complement strand
ATTCCTTGTGCAAAGAAGACGCTTCTGCCCGACGCTGTTGTAGTACGAAGACCAAATCCGGCACCCTCTGGTGGATGAGATCGATAAGATATCGGATTCGCTTGGATTAGAAACACATTGGCGACTTTGAAGTCTCCCGATGGTGACCTCCCGTCGGTTCGCGGCGATATCGAACAATGGCTCGCAATTAATTGAATAGTAACAATAAACGCAACATATCTGATCCATTCTCCTTCTGCACTCGCTGCTATCAAGATCAAGGGCCGCCTGAAACGTGGAAAAAGGGAAAGAACTGTTGAATCATCACCGATGAGCACCGAGATTGACTTTGTTGCATCGATCGTTCAATTGACTGTGAAGCCAATCTCGATCGTCCTCCATTCGGTCTGTGCGCCAACGCGGTGTTTATGCAACACGTTTGGAATAGCGAACATCGCCGAATTAACTAATCACGAACAAAAGTCGTAATGAAATGTTGAATAAACTCCTGTCGCCTGCCTGTGCCTGCTGCTGCCTGGCAAGAAGCTGCCTGGAGCTGGAAAAGCCGCGAGAAATAAATTGCCCATGGTGAAAATGCATTTCCTTCGCCATCGGTTGCTCTTTTTCTCTTCCCTTGCACGTCGACAGCACCGAGGAAGGAATGGATGAGTTGGCGGATTTTCATGTTTCAGTTCATTGACATTGCGCACCACACGAGAGTAATTTCCTGGCTTACGAATGAAATAAAGAATGGTTTGGTGGAGTCCTCACACAGAACACACGACCGTGTTTCGTGTGGCTCGTGCTACCTCCGCCGGATGGTGATCGTGAGTGGCGAATGAAAAACGGGTGAAAGTGGCGTTTTATGACGGTGGAAAAGTCCCGCTGTGTGGACGATTCGGGTCGGGGCATATTAGCTGTTGTGGGCGCTCCCGTGATGATTACGCTTCTTTTTGAATTGTCTCGTGCCACAATAGTGCAACTAACGAGGTACGAGCGTGACTGAATTGTTATCGGTTGTGTTTGCGAATGGTTGAGACAGGGGAGTAAAGGTTGCAGAGATCTATAGATGATGTGTTCTTTCCATAGCTTCATCTCTTAGCTAGTATGACTTTGTGGAAGTTCTTACAAGCATCTTCGAGACATAATGATTCTCAAACAAAAACCACAAGAACCTAACCAAATGTAATAGTTTGTAGCTTCGACCTTCCGAACAGAGCACGACTCATTGAACAGTAACGCGCGGCATACTTTAGAAGCTAGACCGAAGGGAGTAGCTCAGAATTGTGTTCTACATTTTAGCTTCGATTTCATCCCAGACACGACGCCGATATTTGATACCCGAGAGCTCGATCAATCGAGCACCGGAGGGCTTTTCGTGATCTTTTGTCGAGTGACTTTTGATTGGCAATTTGCAAGCAAGCGCAATTTACAGCCCCTGATGCATTCTTCCTATCTAGAACTTTGTTTCCTTGCCATCCCCAATCGATGTATTTTCCACCAGTGCATCGCTAGCGGTACAGCACGAACAATTGCAACAACATGCCTTTGTCGCGGTAAGTTTGTATGATCGCAGCCGGCAGATTGCAGATCTCAGCAAATGTCAGAATAATTAGCTCGAGAATACAGGGGAAGTGGGGAGTTCCAGTCCCGCTTCGAGAGTCAGATAAACGTTTCGCAACAATCCAACTCGACAAAAGACCTCTTGAAATGAAGTCCTTGAGCGTATATGAAACGCGGATCAAGAACTGCATTGGCACGATTTCCAGAGAAGATTGCAAACCCCATGATGAAAAAAGTAACCCCCGCTCTTGTTTGGTTTCCGAGTGACACGTTCACGTTCGCTGCAGTTTTCTGCAAACGAGAAACAAATAATAATTACGTCCGCCGTCGTTGCACGCCTTCATCGGTTTTGGTGCACGGGGCGGGCGTGTTCGCCGCGAGGAGTGTTTTTGTATCGCGAAGTCAAGCAAAATGCATTTCGCAAAACGACGCAGGGCCATATAAATTTTGCATTTTTGTGGTGGATAAATCACGTCCACTTGCGAGAGGCAAAAAGGTATTACAAATCTCGGTAGCTACATGTGCGCATCGCATCCACGTGCGTTGAAAATGATGACAAAACTAAAGAGCATGCTCAAGATCCACCCTGCGGCACACGAGCACTGAGACACTGAGGGTAATAAATCTATTCTCTAATTTTACTCCGTTTCACACCGAAGCGGCAAAGGTGAGCCCGTCTGCTAAGGAGTAGATTAATGTTCGATGACACTCAATTATGCGGAAAGTGTGCTCTCTCTTCAGCGACCGACCTCTCTTGGCGCACTGGGACGCGATGAAGATGTCTCGCAACGGGATGGAAAGAGCGACCGCCTCCAGGCGTGAAGAAGGTGTTAATGGAACTTTCGATCGTTTGTCAATGTATTTCGAGCCTCCTTCCCATCATAGATGAACCGCAAATATATGCACATAAAGGAACGTGCGCGCCCTGTTGGCGGGGAAATGATTGAAAGCCATTTAAAAGCAGTTCAAACCGTCCGTTGTGAGTGATGACACAAAGAAGCCAACCTGAACGTCGAGCTTGGTACATAGTTGGAGGCAATCCAATTCATCATCGTGCTCCTAATACTGCAAAAGACGCGTGGAATTAGCTTTACAAATAGTGGTTTTGGTCGTAATAATAGGTGGCGTTTATTTTGGGACATACTCTAAGGTGGTGCTACATTGACCTACCTTTTACGCGCTGCTTCAAGAATGTTGTTGAAAATGTGGACAAGAATACAACCACGCATCATTTCACGTACACACCGTAAACGAAGGCACGAAGAGTGCGATCATAAAAATAGATGATTCACACCCCGCTCTCGGGGCGTGAGAAGACAGGATCGCGCTTTGGTGTCTCCTTCGGGCGCCTTTAAACTCCCTACATCATCGACATTTTATGAGATGACCTATGCAACCCCCCGTCGTCGTTGTACATATTCCTTTTTTCCTAGCCAGCTGTGAATCATGAATCAGTGGCTGCTGTAAACACAAACCGCCTAAAGGAAACCGATAGCCTTTTCGTGATAGGTAAAAATTAAAGGCACCCGTAACGAATTATGCAAATGCTTTCCTTTAGATAAGCATAAACAAAACAAGCGGTGTGAAGATAAGAGGTAGACTCTCCACTCCAGAGTGACACTCAACATTTAGAGAAACTATCTCCCTAGGCGAGGCCTGCCTCGGCAAGTGTCCTTCACTTCTTAACCGTTTCGGAAGCGCGCACTTATTTATCCTACTTTCTTGCTGGTTTTGTGATTATTTTCCAAAAATCATAAAACTCGACTCCTCAAATCGCTCTCGTTGTGTGGATAAGCGTTGCGTACTGCTTTGCCTGCGATCCAGTGCGTATCGTTCGTCGCCCTCGTGCAGTTGGCCACTCCTCTACCGACAAGCGACTTTCAAACGCTCCTCTCCGTTAGCAAAATTCGTCAGTGCGGATGTTGTTTGACTTGGTTCGAAAAGGCGGAAGAGACACCAGTGTGTATTTGTGTATGTATGAGTGTGTCCGTGAAAATCCAAAAATACACACGCTCCGTCCGTTTCGAACGATTTCCACAAGCGGAGGAGATGTCGAACGATGCTACGCCCAGCCTGACGGAAGTGTGGAATGTATTATAGCTCGAAAATTTCGGATCGTACTCTCCGCCGAAGCGTCAAACCCTGCGGCATAGTGCTAATTTATGGCGTGTTTATGTTATGTCGGGGAGTGTGTGTGGAACGTGTGATTTAGTGGCACGAGATTTTGCGATCACGGTCCGGGGTGGTATTTTCTTGTCCGAATCCTCCAAATCGCCTGCTGTGAAAAATGTCAGTGGGAGTGTGGTTTAGTGTTTCAGGGTGTTCAATCTAGGGGAAGAAAAATTTTCGCAATCGAAACGCTCGAAACACATTATGGCACTAACGATAGAGCTGGATGTGAGTTTTTTGTTTATTTATCAACAATCTCTGGATCTCAGATTCCTAGTTCGGTAACAACAGAATGTGGGTGTTGTCGGAAGATTAGCACCGAAGGCGCGATTTGGTAAAATAGTTTTGAAGAACTTCTGATTTTGATGACCACGATATGGTGTCTCGACACGCTCCCGTGGGATTATATATCAGCATATTTCGAGGATCGTAAAACTCGCATTGTGCTGCACGCATTCCTCGCAGTCTTGCGTTTAATGCCTTTCCCGTACGTGTGGGAGATCATTTATTTCATCATTTTAAATATTTTCGTAAAATTGTTAGCTTTAAGATAGGAGCGTTTGCATTATTCCGACGAAGGAGAGAAGATATACTTGAGTTAACCCCGGTGGTGTAATACACCCGGTTATAGAGATATTTTGTTGATCTGTTCCGTCTCGGATATCTCGGTGCGATGGGAAAAATCGGAACGAATCGCCTCCGCATGAAAAACAAAACAACAAACGCTTGTTTTTTCCGTGTTGAGTAATCGGACCAATTGGTCTAATGATGGTTGGTCTCTCGGGCGGCTTTTGTAGAGCGAACAAAGTAAGAATGTTGGGTTGATGATTTTTTTTCCTGGTTCCATCACTATCGCGCCGAAAAAACAACAACCTCCTCGCGTAAGACCCTGGCGGAAAGAAATAAATCACACCTGTCAGAAACGAATGAAAAAAATCAAACGCGCCTCTCGTTAGCGATGAGTTTGTGGCGGCGCTGCTGATATTTATGTATCTTTGATCACGATCCGCACTCATCACCAGCAAAGTACCACCATCGCCGTTTCGTAAGATGAAAAATGCTTTTCCACCGTTCCGACGTAAGCGTCGCGGCAGCGCGGGTTACGCTGGAAGAAAGCAAATTTTGGAATTAATGGAAAAACAAAAACAAGGTCGTGGTGGAAAGCGAAAAGGTTTGCAAATTTTGTTTTTATACGAATCGCCCTGCAAAAGTGCGGGGATAGGAGAAAAGCGCGAAAAAGTGTTCGCCTCGCGAAATGCACGGATCTAATTTCAGTGGAACAATAATAACCAGCAGGGAAGGAAGCTAACCTAGTTTTCGGACACACACTTTATCCAATGCTAATTTATGACCCATGTTGCCCATGGGGTGCCTATCTCACACCTGCCGCGCACCAAGTGCTCCATTTTGGGTGGTCCGCTACACTCCTGTCCACCGGAACCGTAGCAATCACCTATGCAAACCAGCATACGCGCGCACACACAGACAAACGCCCGAGGAGCCTCCCCCGGGGCGAGCGTCTCTTTCTGCGGTGAAAGAGGTCCAATTAGTGGCGGTTCAGGGGCGTGCAATTAGTGAATTTATTGATGGGAAATGAGTGAGTGATTGAACCGAACGGCAACGAGGTGACTTTCACTTTGGTCCACGATCGCGTTCGCGAGAAGGTGACATAGAGCGGGCCAAAAATGGTCCAGCGGGCGATGGTGGTTGTGCATAGTTGTTTTATTGGGACTCCTTTCGAAAACAGGGACGACATCCCTAATCGGGGTGCTAATGTGGAAGATTGTTGTAAAATTAGTGCGGATTGAGGTCTGTTACATTGTGGATATAATTTAAATCAATATATGTATTTATTATGAATTGCTTCCTGATAGCAACCATTTTATCCCGATACGTTCCATTCTTCGAACACATATACACATAGTTTCATGATTCCAAAAACGCGCCCTTAAAGTTGCGTTCTAATTCGAACACGGAAAAGAAGGAGAACTTCTCGATCTCCTCGATAAATCGTTTTACCACTTTGGATCTCACGCGTGCTCGCTCGCACGCTTTGCTTTTCGATCAAATTTTCAATGCTTCCCGCTCGAAATGACCGAAAATGATAGCCTTTCAAGCGCCGCGATTCCATTAACCTAACCGAGCTGCTGCCGCGCCCCATTAGTTCGCGTCCAAAACGATCGATTCATTTTTCACCAAGGTTGTTGTTGTTGCTTGTGGTTGGGATTCAGGGCACGGCCCCACCAGTGGGTCGTCCCAGTGGTTTAAACGGAACCCGATTTACATAATTTTACAGTTTACAATGCCTGGGAAACTTCAACCGGCGACGGGCGGGTATTGTCGTGTGCCATCGGGTGGGATCGGTCGACTCTGTTTCGAGTTGAATATGTTTATATGATTACTTGTTGTGATGACAGCGGCAATGACGCGCTTTTGACGCCTCCTAACGTGTTCCAATCGATAGTAATTTACGATATTGGTCTGTCCGGGTCTGTCGAAGTGATAAGCCTAATGGACGCACTCTCCTAGTAGCGCAAGCGCTTCAACATCTCTCATACTGCAGTGCAGGTTCGTTTAATGTGGTAGGAACCAGCGGCACCCAGCACCAAGCTGCGATAACTTATCAGCACTAAAAGAGGCAAAATCGATTGGAGTTTGGGCTTTCAAATCCACGGGTTGTTGGAGCAGGGTTCTGCTAATCTCTCATACCAATACACCAATACTCACTGCAATCGTTTCTCCTCTACGTCTTCTTGCAGGAAATTTATCGCGAAATCAAATCGAATTCCCGGGCAGTAGCAGCTTGCATTCGTAGCTACGAACGTGACCGAAAGTCTGCCTCGTCTGCAACCGGCGGCAATAAGGGTTCCCTGACGCCGGAAGTCGAAGCATCGCTCGGAAGCAACACCAACAGTGGCCATAATAGTAGTAGTGTAGTACAAGACGTCACCGACGGCAAGGGCAAAGAGAACGGCGGAGGAGGAGGGTGTGGCGTAAAAGGATTAGAACGGCGCTATCATCTACTCTACCTGAAAGCCTTCGAGATACAGTGCCTGTTGGAAGGATTATTGGATAGTAAAACTTCGGTAAGTGTGTGCCGTGTTCGGAGACGTCTGAAGTGATTCGCTCATGAGGATTTTACTTTTCTTCCCATAGAGCTCAGACAACAACGCCAGCTTGTCGGACACGGATGAGGAGCCGGCTAACAAGCTAGCCCGTGTTAGTAGCTCCAGCACCAAATCTCAGGGTTCCACTCACAACGAAACATTGAATAATGTAAGTGTTCTCTGCGTACGACGCTGTCAAGCAATACAATTTATATCGTGTTTTCATTGTTTCATTGTTCTCCCCTCCACAGGAAGAATGGGTTAAAGTAAAGAAGCTGTCAAACGCTGGATTCGATGCCGATTCTGAGGGCAGCGATAGTGAAATTGTGCCGAAAATTATTGCCTACAGTGGAGCGGGCAACGCCTATAGTAACAGCAGCGGAAGCATTCAGAAGCAGGACAGCAGCCAATATCACCTGGGAGCGGGCAGTAGTAGCATTAGCAGCAGTGCAGTACCATCAACATCATCACCGAGCTCGGGTAATCTTATGATGGAAGCAGACATCAACAACCTCTCGACGACCACGACTTTATCCGATGCGACGACACTGACAACGACGAGCTCGAAGGCGGCCGAGGTCTCTGCCATTGTTGCTGCGACCACCGTGCTGAAGGAGAACATTCTTAACAACAACAACAGTCTGGAGAGTGGCAAATCGATAAGTGGATGCGATCTGGTCGATGGTGCAGCCCTTCTCAGCAGTACCCTGGACACGGTGAACAACAATACGAACGTGAACGTGAACGGTAGTGCTCTCGTAAAGGATCACACCACCGAACGTCGGCTCAGCAAGGGTTCATCGCTTCGCAACGTGAAATCGTCCTCACCGATCGGTTCCAACGGCAAGCAGAAACGTTCGAAGGTGAGCGATTCGTCGAAGTTTAATCGCTCCAATCGGAAGTCGAAGAACTGCGCCACGTTCTACTTCAAGCACCTGGACACGGACTCGGAATTGAACAAGGATTCGAGTGAGCGTACCAAATCGGACGAATCGTCACCGGGAACGTCCTCCCCGTCGGCATCCTCATCGGAGGGAGACGACGAGTGGGTGTACAATAATGGTGAGGAGGAGGACGAGGAAGACAACGATCTGCTAGCGGTGCGAAAGCGGAACGACGCAGCAGCGGGTGAGGAGGAGAAGGAAAACAAACCGGACGCGCAACAGGTGCATGCGGAGGAACTTGGAACGAGTGCCTTAAAGATGACGGCGAGCCGGGAGCTGAAGTCGAAGAAGTGTTTGGACTTTTCGCGGGAGGGTATGCAGAAAGCTGGCAGTGGTTCTGCGACACCCGGTCGCAACGGAGGCCGCTCGTTGATGATGACGTCGATTGGAAGTTTTGACAAAAGCTCGGACAGTGTCAACAGTGCCAAAGGATCGAAGGTATGTGTGCTGCATGAAGAAGAGGAGCTAAACGTTCGTTGCCCGTTAAATGGTTCTCTTGTTTTGTTAACTTTGACTGTTAATAAGCTTGCACAACTACACATCACTTGTTCTCAATGTTCTTGATTTGCAAAAAAATAGCCGGAATATTCTTTTTTCGTTTTTTTAAAGCTTGTTTCGCTTTACGTATTCAAAGTCACTCGAATGAACTTTGTGGTTTATCGATTTTGCTTTCAAATTGTGCGCTACGTGCAGCTGATCACAAGTGTTTCTTTTATACGCGTCGCTCCTTCATTCTATCTCTCTTTCTCTCTCTGGCTCAAATATTTCCGTTCACCTGTATTTGTTGCCACCGCGCGGTGGATTGCAATTATTTTCGACAGGGGTTGTGCTCGATTTTTTGCATCTCGTGGCAATGGATGTTGCCTGCCGGTCGTCGCGCCTGGTTTCAGATGTTTCGATAATCAACGTCATTAGCGTAGCAAAATGTGTGTTCGTTTCGCAGAAACAAACGCCGCTGGTATATCGATCGCGCTGTAGCGCCCCGGAGGCCTCAGTGTGTATGCAGACGGCGTTGACGTCGCGACAAGCGTACAAACCGCAAACTTGCTGGAGGGCAAGCGCGTTCATAGAACACACACACAGGTGGTGTGCGTGTGATCAACTTTTTTCCTCTGTATCGTTGTTTTGTTTGGTAAACTTATCTTATCTTGCCCTGGTGGTTGTACCCAACGTTGAGCAGTGCTCTAGCGGAAACACACGACGGCGGTATCTTTGTTTTGCTAGTAGAAAGGGTAGTCGCTGTTGCATACAGAGTGCTTTCTTCTCGATCAAATCCACACTGTTCGTTTGGTGTGGACTTCCAACTCTCTATCCGGTGTGTGTGTGTCGCGAGTCAGTGCCAGTGAAAAGTGATTATGTGGCAATTTCTGCCTCCTCCACCCCGTAGCGAAACCGACAGATTCGGATGAAAAGACACATTTTCTCATCGCTCACTCTCTGATTCGTTTGCGTTTCTTCTTGCTTGTGTTATGCTTCTCGTGCTGTGCAGCCCGCGCAGTATGCAACTAGCTCGATCCAAAGGTTAGTGCTGCATGCCGAGACACTGGTGCGTGACGAAATATTGGCCAAAAACGCTGCCGCCGCAGCCGCCGCCGGCGGTACGCCGAAAACGGTGGTGAAAAACCCTCACTACTATCATCACCATCATCACCACCATCACCACAACTACAGTGCGAACAATAGCAGCAGTAATAACAGCAACAGTAGCATCAACCATCATCTTCATCCGGCGCAGCAGCAACAGCAGCAACAGCAGCAGCAGCAACAGCAGCAACAGCAGCAGCAGCAGCAAGTGCAACAGGCATCAACGTTGCCGGGTGTAGCCTCGGCAACGGCTCACAGTAGTCAGCATCATCATCATCACCATCATCACGGTCACGGTCGAAAGGCGGAGAAAGCCATGAGCAATCTGAAGATGAATCTGATAGAGGTAAGTGCCGCGCTCTGCTGGTGCATGTGTGTTTCAGCTCCCTTCCCTCTTCCCGTGCGGAAGAGGCCACACTGCTAGTTAGTTCCATTTGGCTAACGCCATACCCGATTAACGCCCGAAACAGCTGATTAAATTGTAAACACTTGTTTTGCTAATGTGCCACTTTCGTTTTTCGTTCGCTGTTAGGAATGGTTGGAAAAGCAACCGCTGGATGCACCGGTGGGAGCACCGCTTCTGCCGGCCTCCGTCCCGACAACCGACTGCGAGGCGTCCGGTGAGTACACCGATTCCGACTCGATCGCACGCGACACGGACAGCTCGGAAGGGTTGGCAAACTCGGTCGCCACCTGCCTGCAGGGTGAACAGACGCAAACGTCCCAGGAGCTGCTGAACGACGGTACGTCCTACCCGTCGGAGAACTCGAACGATGTCTCCAACGATGACGAGGGCGGTGTTACAACCGATTCGAAAGGCGGAACCGCACCAGCGGCGGGGGTAACGGCCGCTAGTTCGAACCCTTCGCTACCGACGTCAACCGTGCCGCCGCAGTCGTCGAGCGTGTCGACGGTAGTGAAGCGTAGACCGCACCGATCCGCGGCCGATCGGCCCTGGTCGGTGTCATGCATGTCGCAGCTCAACTCGTCCACCGTGGAAATTAACCAGTACGGTGGTGGTGGTGGTGGTGGTGGTGGTG
>JXXB01024701.1:5000-11995 GCA_000956275.1 Anopheles koliensis | reverse complement strand
CGACACGTTGCACTCTGTATTTCACGATCTGGCGTGCTGCGTCGTCGCTTCTAGAGTATGGTGAAATCTTTTCAAATTCTTCTTTACTTCTACCGCGCGCACACACACGATCTCTGACGCATCGGAAGGACTTTCGAAATGAGCAGCGGATGCTGCTGAACTGATCGATCATGAAGAAACAACCTGGGATCGGGATCGACAGCCGCAGCAACCTGCTGGTGTTGTATTATTTATTCACTTCTTCGCACTGTTTCGCACCTGGGTTGCTTTTCCGTTCTCACACATTCGCAGGGTTGTAAAACGATATACTGTTACTCGCTTGAAGTATGTTCGCTCTTTTCGTGTGGGTGTGAGGATTCGTTAGCATGTATGGTTGCTGCTGCTTTTTTATGATTTGCTATGCTTCTTTTTATGTTTGCTGGCAGCAAGCGAAAAGGAAAACAAAAAACATCAAAACGCTTCCCGATGACAGATCGTGATGCGCACACAAACACACATTTGTGTGCGTTCTTACCACTACTAAAGCAAAATCCAATGCATTCGTGTCATTTCATTGCACTTTTTTGTAAAGTAAGGATTTAGTACAAACGCGTAGAAGATTTTAGCACTTTATGACATGATTCAATGGGCAGCAATAAAGAATTATAGATGAAATCATTGTGTTTCCTTTAATATTTCTGTTCTAAATATACATTTTCAATTATTTGTTTGTTTTATTTGTTAATCGTAATAAATGCAAAGCATATCTTGCGAAATTAGCAGCCATCCTGTGTTTCACACATATTTAAACAATAGCTTGAATCTCATATGAGTGAGGCTAATTTTAAAGTTATAAAAAGTTGAACAAATTATTTATTATATTTCTTTAAACCTCCAATCACATATAAAAAAGTTAGAAATTATAATCAGTTTAAAAACGGTTAATAACTTGAAATAAAAATCAAATCAAAATATTTTCTTGCAAAAGTCACCCTGTTATTGTCACTATGTGATCCGTGTGTGTACATATGGACAAATTTATTCATTTGATATTACGAAACGATTCGGTCATAAAAATAAAAACAACTTGATAAAGTTTAATAACAGAAATAAAAACTTTTATATTTATTTTTTTAACTGTTTCCTTAGAAAACAGTTGTTGTTCAAATGACACAACATACATTAACAATAATTTGAATTACAATTTTCTAGAAAAGCGGGAAACATGTTTCCATAGTGCCATTTGCGTATGTGTGTGCACGTTGCTATGTGTTGTTGTCAACAATGATCAACAGTCATTTTCTAACGGAATTTTTCGAGCGCGCCAGCGTCCTGCAATGCAGTTTGTGTTGTAATTTAAATATTTCAGAAAAAGTACATTGACAAATTAGAAGTGCGTGCTAAATTAATTGTTAAAAAATGTCGCAAAGTGACCGGGTAACCGACCTCATCATGCACTACTACATGGAGCATGGACGCAACCGGGACTTGGAAAAATATCTCCGTCTGCGACGGATGTCGAACGCAACGCGTTCCTCCAGCGACGGTAGCTTACCCTGTTTGGATGAACTACAGCGGCGTGGTGGTTGTCGGGTTGCCTCCGAAAGATCCGGCCTCGGTAAGTCGATGGAAAATCTGGCTACACTACGAA
This sequence comes from Anopheles koliensis, assembly GCA_000956275.1. NCBI lineage: Eukaryota > Metazoa > Arthropoda > Insecta > Diptera > Culicidae > Anopheles > Anopheles koliensis. The sequence continues at coordinate 10,365 of JXXB01024701.1, read as the reverse complement.
AGAAGGCCGAACAGCAGCAACAGGAGGAGAGCGAAAAGTCGCTTCGAAACGCGTCCGCCGAAAGTGCCAAATCGCTGCAGGGAAACAAATCATCCACGCCAGATAAAGCAGGCGGTGGGGCAGTTGTTGCGGGTTCCGCTGATGTAAAAGGTGTAACGGTGAAGGAGAAAAAAGTTGAACATAAAAGTGGACGAAACTTTAATTTCAATCTAGAGTCGGTTATCGAAATTAATCTTCCTCCGCCGCCCACTATAACATTGGGTGTTCCAACGGTGACCTCGACCACGGTTCCTGCACCCATTACGTACACCCAACCAGAAACGGTGGCACCGTCTATGAAGCAGCTTTCTCCGCGGATCGTCGTCCACGAGAACAGCACACAAACGACGGTCCCTGAGGACGACCCAATCCGACCGGTTGTGAAATCGCAACCGCCCGGTGGAAACGCGGAAGAGCCATTAGACAGCACGAAGGACATTTCACCCGTGAGCAGTATCGCATCGAACAAGCAACGGCTGGAGTGGGATTCGCTCGGTGACATCGGGTATGATTCCAGCGAGCGGCTGCAGTTTTGCGGTGCAGCCGATCTGAACGAAACCGAAAAACGGTGCCTACAGCGTTATTTTGCCCGCAAAGGTCTCACCTTCGACCGGAGCGTGATTGTCGTGCGGCAGCGTGACGAGAAGGAAAAGAAACCCGAACAACGACGTATGGAGGACGCGTCGATCACGCTAAGTAGGCCGGACGCACAAAGTACACCGAAAGTGTTGCCACAGGCAACAACAAAACCGAAAGAGCAGATGAGCGAAGGAACAAAATTCACCCAGACATCACTTCGAGCGATGGAATCACGGGGAGTTCAGGTCACCCGGCGGCACGACACGCAGCACCAGGACAAGGCAATCGGTACCACCGACAGCTACACGCTTGCCTCCGTCGATGCGGCGGAAAGTTTTGAATTCTTTTCACCCTCGGTGCCGGAAACGGAAAACAACACCCCATCCGTTGCTGCTTCCGCTTCGACACCAGCTCATTCGTCATCGACTAGAACAACGGACTCCTCGTCTGCGGACGGGTCCCGTCCGAATCAAACCATGCGACCAACGTTCGACGACGAGGTAAAACTCGGCCTGACACTGTACAACTCGATATGCGAGCTGAAGAGCATGCCAACAGGTGTTAAGGAAAGTTTGATCGATAAAATCTTTCGCAAGCTTTCACGCCATGACCCGAAAAAGAGGACGCGGGAACAGCTGCTGCTCGATTACTCGAACGCTGTTCGGAAGCAGGAAACAAATGATGAACACGGCGAATGTAGTATTCAGCGTGTGGAAGAGAATGTTTATGACGACGTGAGTCCTTGCGCAGAGCCAAATGAACAAGAGGTGGTTTCGAGTCCTCAGATGGATCGTAGCATGGACGTTGTAGAGGTAGTGGAAGAAACAAAAAATCCTTCGGCAGCTATATCCGACATCGAACAGGTGTCCGAAGGTTCCGTTAAAGGTTCCACATCCGGGTCGAACGAGGGGCAAAATAATCTTCAACATACCACCTCAATGGAAAACTCGTCCCATCGAACCGTTTCCTCGCAGCCCGTATCGGTCGGAACGACGAAAGAAATCCCACCTCGGAAGTTGTCCGCTCCGGAACCGAGAGACAAGCGCGTCCGTAAAGCTATGCACGACTATCTTCAACCCATGACGCACTCGGAGGTGGAGTATGAAAACTTTCGTTTACTACAGCAACGCAACCAAACCCGTTTCAATGATCCACAGCTTGCCAAAATCGATCGCGAGATCGAGCAGCTGTTGGTGAGAAAAATGTTGTTGTTGAATGCTGGTTCGATCGCCGGTGCTGATCCGACGCTGCCAGTGAAGGAAACGGTAAAAGACAAGCCCAAACCGGTGGCCGTAAGCGAGCATAGTGGTACAACTGTTTACACCACGGTACATGATCAGATTTCGGGGAAAAGTCATAGCTCGCAGGATAGTAGTTCGGGTTGGAATTCGCACTACCACATGGCGCAGATGATAAAAAACCGTTCGAAGCTGGAAACTCCCACCGAGCTGCCTACTTCTCCGTCCGATGTGAGCATTCCGACGTTCGTAAAGCAGAAGAAGGATAAGTTTGTTGAAAATTACGATCACGTACGACAGAAGCAGCAGCAGCAGCAGCAACAGCGAAGGGTGTTTGAGGAACAGAATAACATCTACACCCGGCCGTATAGTAGCGGTGGCCATCGAAGCGGAGGTGAGCGTAGACGACGGGAAGAGAAGGAAAATCGCGCTTTTAGTAAGGATTTGTACGCGCTAGTTAAAGGAACAGCCAAGGATCGACGACCGATATCATCCTCGAATGATACGGTACTTTCGCCGGAGTTTATCTCTTCCGATTCGATATCGATTCCGGTTGTCACAACCCTGACCAACACTACCACCACGCATCACTATGATATAAAATCGAGGTTGCCCACACCACCGCCACAATCCATCCCACCGAAAGGACGTACAGCTGGAACACAGACGACCGATTCGATCATGCGTACAAAACCGATCTACGGCGAACCGAAATCGAAACCGAACTCTGTGACGACAGCGGTGCAGGTTCCTTCCGCCTATGTTCAAGATGTGCCAGAATGCCATTGCTTCTGCGTTCGGCAGCAACAGCAAAGATTGGAGCGACACCAGCAACCACCATTGCGACATACGGAAATTGTTGATGGCACTGGTGGAAGACAAGATAAGCAGGCGCAAACGAAACCTTGCTCCGTCGCGTACGTTATTACCTTTAAAGAGGCAGCACCATCGAACAAGCAGCAACAACAAGCGCGACACAAATTGTCTCCACCGAACGATCAGAAGCTGCGATCATCATCTAGCACCGATATCGCCACCGAAAGCGAGCCTGAAAACTGTAAAGACGAGGAGTCGGAAAAGATTATCACCCTGCGTGAACAGTTTCGCCGATCGTGTCCGGCTACGCTAGGTCGGATTGAAGAGAGGCGCCAATGCATCAACGAACTGAACAAACTACGCAACAAGCGGAACCAGCAGCGGCAGCGACTGTTGTTGCTTACGTCGGACGATTCGTTGCGTCGGTCGAACGCTATTGGAAAGGGCCAATTGCCACCGCCACCACTGACGCAGCGACGAGTGTTTGCGTCGTCCCGAGCGATCCGGGAGTATACGCGGCGTCAGGTACGCAATTTGCCGGAAGTGCAACGAAAAAAGGAGACCGAGCGGTTCAATAATCTGAAGCGCAAGAACCGCATACTTAAAGATATGTACAATAAGGTAAGTAAGGACAGCAGTAGCGGTGCTATATTTTGTGTACTATTATTGAAAGATTTTTTTGCTTCTGTTTTTAGAATTTGCAACGAAAAGTACTGAAAGGACAGGTGGACTTATCGAACAGCGTTCGTGTAATGCAGGATTAGACAAACGGAGTAGTGGCTGAGTTTTTAAATATTAACGAGGTACCAGTTCATAAAAATAAAACTTTAATTTAATAAATGGGTGACAAAAGTTGATTTGAATTCATTGTTTCATTTGAAGGGACATTCTCAATTGGTTTTTCTGAATTGGTTTGTTGAACTTTATGAGGATATTAATTGCGTCGAGAAAGACTTTTGTTTAGCGTACGAGAAAACATTCGAATATATTTTGTTGAATGTTACATAACCGTGCTAAGTAACCGTGAAAGGAAAAAATGTTATTTAATTTTTTTATGGATAGCTATATTTTTGTGTATTTTGTAATCAGCGGATTGCATAATTTATGGCGAAAAATATGTTATCGCAATAAAAAGCAATCCAGTTTGGCAAGAACTATGCGTCATGATCAAATGTTAAGTGCTGAAATCGGTCGATTACCGTAACGGATGTGCAATTTCAGGTTTAATATTGGTTTAATTTAAAAAATGGAAATAATTCAAAACTGTGCCGTTAAGATCGTCAAATAATTAGCGCTATCTGACGATTAAGTGACTGCTGGTGCGTTGGACCCAATGTCACTTTACGATGACAGCTTGCTTAAAGCATCACATGATGGAACCGAGAAAAAAAATCTTCGCCTCAAAATTTCTGATCGCATTTGTGTGTCGTCGTCGTTCCTCTCGTTTGCAGTAAATTTTTGGGCAAGCGACCGTGCTACGGCTGATTTTCATCCGTGTCCGTTACAGGTATTACCTTGGGTTCCTGATTTTCGGCAAGGGGCTAAGATTTCTATCAAGGTGAATACTAAATACCATTTTTCAGCAGCAGCATCGCGTTAAGTTAATCGGCAGCAGCAGCAGGGCAATCCGGCGAAGGAGCAACGATGTCGACGATGTACAATAAGACCCTGTCGGCCCACCAGGCCCACAAGGAGCACGTTCTGGCCGTTTCGCGAGATTTCATCTCCCAGCCACGATTGAGTAAGTATTCGATGGTTTAAAAAACGCGCAAGCAGTTTTGGGTGGAAAACTACGAAAGGAAAAAAAAATGTTATGAAGACGCAGCGTTTTTTGGCTATATGTGCCCGTGATATGTCATGTGACGGTGTGGTGAAGTGATACAAGAAAAGTAGACATTTTTCTGTCTTCTGTGATGCTAGTTCGTTCGATAGCTCACTTTTTGGTTCCTTGAGAACATCAAGAATCGCACGATATGGATAAATATGTGTAGAAATTGATTTTATGAGGCACATACATGTCCGGAATTAGATCTCCAATATATTGCTTAATATTCAATGTAGAGGTTTTTTATCATTAAATCCTTCATAATTAAAATCATGTAATACGTAAACGTTGCGATTCTCTCGAACGAGTGTGAATATATTGTAGAGAAAGGCATTTAATATTTTCTATGCAATTGGAAATAGTGTTTTGATGTCACATGACTGTCAAAACACCTGACTATCAGAGTATGCAGACACGCACACCATTGCACAAGGAGGGAGTTGCGAATTGCTTCGATAGCGGATCGCACCACTACACAGGCGACTAGTTGCGATACCTCTCTTTTTCTCCTGTGCGATGTTTACAGAGGGTGTATGAGTACGAGTTTGTGTGTGTGTGGTTAACGCGATGGCTGATTGTGAATTTTACGTGCATAGAAATGGCATCTTGCGGTGTTTTGCTACAAGATTAAAGTCGGACATTGAATTTACATTTTTACGCATGTTTTTTTTATCTATCTCTCAAAAATTTTCCCACTGTCACATGTCCAATGCATTTTGTGCTGTGTTTATCACATGCTAATGTTACGTAAACGTAACGCAGCGTTCCAAATGAACGGGGCACGGTGGATGGGGGCCGGCCGCTGGAGTGTTGGATTTGATTAAATATTTCGTATCCTATTTGAGACAATTTATCAAACAGACAAAAC
>JXXB01024701.1:0-2500 GCA_000956275.1 Anopheles koliensis | reverse complement strand
AACGTATCGATCGGACAAAAGACTAACCAAACAGCATCGCCAAGATCGGCAGACGGAATATGGAAGCGGAATGGAACATGGTAAAATCCGTTTTCAAAATAGCGGCAGCTGAATCCAATCAATCAGTGAAGCTTTTCCGGGGGGAAAAAAACTTTGAAGAAAGCACGCATGTGTTAATCTAACATCCACACGTAGTCCAACGGTACATACACATATATTCGTATATATATATACAAACTGCTTGCAAATGCAAATTATCTTTGTTTCGTTAGTTTAGGATAGGGAAGGAGCAGCACGAACTCTCCATGTTTTATTATTCACAAAAAAAACCCCATCTTTTCGTTATTAAGAGCATAGCTAAGGCGTTTCCTTTTTACATATTTCTTCGATTATGCATAATCTATATACATGTATACACATTTTTTTATTGTTTGTAAGGAATGTTTCGTGAATTAATGGTAATTGTTTTGTTTCTACTTTTCCTGCTACGGCGAGCGCGGACGAACGCGGTCCCGTTCGTTTTGGATGTTCTTGCAAGGCGTTTCCGTATGAGAATTTACGCTCGGAACGGATATTGGTGACGGCCAGGTTTTTTATTGCCTGCGAGGTACAGGTGCGTTAAACGGTGGTACTGCATTTTCTTCCCTTTCCGGATTGCGTACCGCCACAGTTCCGGTTCCGGCCCTTCTTACCGCAGCGAGTTGCCACGATCCTCACCGCCACTCTGGATATTGCCATCTAATGCCATCGTACAAAATGCTTTCGCAAACAAAATCCCCTTTTTAATAGACCACGTTTTTGCGGAAGTGGCAGTGGAAGGGACTTGATCGGGAAGAAGGAGCCAATTTAAGATCACGTGAACCTCGTCCTGTGGCTGTGTACCGCCCGGGTTGGGCGTGTAATTTGCTTCCACAACGGCAGCTGGACTCGTGTCGTGCTGACGATACACCTTTAACCATTATAATGCCGCTTTTAAATCCATGCGAACACGCCGAACGTCCATTCGCCAATGCGGAGCTGTTTTCGTTTTCCGTTGCGAGCGTATGCAATGTTACTTATGTTATACTGTCCATAAGTTAAGGCTCTACCTGCAACAAGATCCGTACGTTTTGCGATACTATTATGATAACATCCCTGTCTCCTCCACAGCCCTCGAGTGGTGCTAGCAGTAGCACTCTACCGCCGGCGAGATAAAGTAGTCCATCTCTGCCCTTGTCCATCAAGCACTGCATATAGCAAAATCGGAAACCTACTAGGCGTGGGCGAAAAGAGAGTGGGAGTGGGCCGTGGGTTGTAGATGTGTGTTATTATAGATTTGAAAGGAGAGGTTCTATTTACGCGCGTCAGCATAATCTATATATATAGAGAGAGCGGGCGGACGATACCCGATAACGATTAGCGAAAAATTAACAATATTATTGCTGTATTATTACTACTACAAGCACGATGAAACACAGCCAACACAAGTGGAAAACAGAATAGAAAATGAAACAAAAAAAAACAAAACAAAACAAACCGACGCAACCGAGGAGGAGGAGGAGGTGCGCGCAAGATTGTAAGTGTGCAAATATGTCATCCTGTTCTAGGTCCCATCGTTGAGAATGATAAGAATAAAGTGTAAAGTCTACAAACTTGTGTGTGTTTATTGTGTTTTATGTATTTTATTTAATCGTTGAGTTACGTGGGAACAGTTTGGAAATTGGTTTGGAAAATTGGCTAATTGGCTGCTGTGAGTATGCAGATTCATTCGGATTCTCGGATTCCCATCTGTTATTCAGATTTTGTGATCCTTCCTATGAAATTATCATGTAAGAGTAGAAAGTATTGAGACCGGGGAGAAAGTATTGTTGAAACCTGCACACTTTTCTTGGGTGTTTTTTTCGGCAGAAGAAGCCTTCAGAAGGCAGACAGAAATCTGAACTCTATCATCGTGAATATAATTGAACATTCGTAGAATCAGTTCGATCATCTGCCCAGAACAGTGGTAAATATGGTTGAATAATGTTAAATCTTTTACATAAAAAATCTCAACTGTAATAAAATCGAAAATTTTAATAGAGCATGTATAATATAAATATTAAATTGAATAGTAACTATTTATTTTACATCGATTTTAAAAAGCTTTTTCTCTTTATGTATTGTAAAGTATAAAGCTATTTTTTAAAACGTACCAACCTTTATTTTATTTGTTTATTTGTTTATTTGTTTATCCAACTGTTTATTTAATCCTTTTATAACGAGAGATCCGGAATGCGTCGATATAAAAAAAATTTTGGTTTTAATTTTTTCCATGCATTCCAAAAAGGGGAAATTAGCATCCCCACCGCTGACATAATTTGCATACTCCACTTAAATCCAACACCTTACATGAGGCTGGATAAAACTCGTTTCGGCTGTTTAGAAAAAGCTTCCATTCATATACTCAGGAAGTCGAAATGTTTAAAACACCCATCGACCCATTCCATTCTGGCAGTCACACACACACACACACACACACACA
>JXXB01024694.1:0-13197 GCA_000956275.1 Anopheles koliensis | reverse complement strand
CTTGCTTTGAGTTGTTTTTTCGATTTATCTGATGTAAAGCATTTCAAATAGTCTTTTTTCGAGCACGATTTTTTTTGCATTATTTTCCCCCAGCAATGTTACGTGACGCATAACCATTCAATTATGTTCGTGTAACGATATTGGAAGTATATCATCAGATGACGATTGAATAATATCAGTTTGCAAGGTCTAAACATTGCAAATGTTATGAGGTTCCTGGAGAGTGTTTGAAAATAATGGTTTGAAAACATATACAACCATTTTCCTACAATAAAACTATAAATAAAAAAAATAAATTACGACCTCTTGTATATGTTTCTATTCTAATTTGGCTTGATCGTGTTAGTATTATTTGATAATAATTTCAAATTTTTAACTCACATCCTTTGAAAAGGAGCTATACAATCTTTTACTTTCAATCGACAAAATGTTGCCACCGTAAAAACATCCTTGAAATCATTTCAAGTAGTCACGATAAAAAGCTTTACAACACCCTTCACTATGGTGAAGCAAGCTGAATGTAACTCTGGTTCTAATGTACATGTTTTAAAGACAGCCGCAATCGACAAAGCATAAAAATGTACTTTTCAACTCGACTACCATAAAGATCAGGGGGGTTTGCTTTCCGAAAAATTTCCCCCTGCAATACCGCGGTCAGCTGTCTCGAAGAGCCTTCGCAGGATTTGCACCGTCATGATTAATGAGATCCGCATGCCCATCCCCTCCTCGTTGCCGTCTCGGACAGCAACAACTGAAGCCGCACGAACGGTATACGCTCCGTTACGTTCAATCACGTAAAATTCGGCTCCCTGATTTATGTGTACTTTATCAAATGAAACTCACACTGCACGTGGCGGGCCGGCTTCCCGTGATGGGTAGCCCTCCCATCCCATTTGCACACCGCTACTTCGCGTAAGTTGATGGGCGTAAGTAAAGGAAGGTAAAGTTTTTAAGGAAAAATGCCAATGTTACGATAAATGTCTTCAACCTATCGCTATTTCTACCGGTAGAGTAGCTAACTCCGCTATTGCAACCGGCTTTGGTTGTACTTCACGTTTGACAAATGTTCTATCTTTTGGACGAGATACGTCCACTTCCAAAAAGAAAAAAAAGGACGTACCACATGATATTGCGAGTTTTCACGCTATGGAAAGGAAAAATGTGCCCGGGCAATTAAATAAATTGCGTCAAAAGCAACGAACGCCCGGACCGAATAGCAACGGTAAAGTTCGCCGCGGTTGATGGTTCACGACAGGCTTTTAGCCCAACTGCTCTACTTTTCAGTAACTTTCCCTTTTTTAAGACATGGATCAAGCCTGAGCCTCATCACATCACACGCATTAGGGCGTTCGATGAATAATGCTACGACATTTTCCGGATATTTAATATCGTAAAAATTCCAGAACGCCACTCGAAACACGCCACGAACATCAGCTTACATTCATAAGATAAAAATACAACAATCGTTCATTCTTAAAGTGTCCGTTTGGTGTTTGAATTGAAAATGCTGGCTTTATTAAAAATATTCTCGGTTCCGTAGCTCATGAGTTGAAGTGTTCCATCCTGGAATGTGCAGGAATATTCAGTATCCGCTAGCTTCGTTCACATTCCTGAAGAAAGAATTGACTTCCACCCAAGGTGAGCTACATGGCAGGAGTTTTACATATGTACGCTCTCCAGTCAGTGTCGATCAAAAGACGAAGGCAAATCCTTTTCCTTTTTGTAGACCGCAGCGACAACGGAAAATGCTTCCGCTCCAGAAGTATCGCTCAGAAATGTTCAAAAGGAATGAGAAAGGAATTCCGAGTTGAAGCTATCGCTATTTCCTTTGTATCCTTTTTATCCTTTGGATGGATAAAGCAATATTTATTATTTAATTTAATTTGAGATTGACTTGTATCTTTTTTAAGCGGACGATATCAAAATCAATCGGCATTTGAAACATTTCTCGTATCATCTCTTGAAAATACACGTGTACAAATAATAACTCTACAGTTTTGATAAAGAAACTATCAAAACAGTATGCATTATTACTGCATGCTGTTAAATTCTACTAACGTACTTTACATTTTTAATACATTTTCAATCATTGTAATGAACTTGTTTGAAAACTACAAAAAAAACTGTTCAATAAAATAGAAACGTTCTGGCAAAATCGTATAAAATTCTGCAGCTGTGTTAGAATATCTATACACCTTCATATGAAATGAACGCATATTCAAGACATAGCCTTTTCAAAGTTGCCCTATCTTCAACCACCATCACAAGATGATTCAATATTGTATTAAAACTTTTTAATTTATTTATGACTCGAATCTCGTGCTCAAAATGAGCAATTGTTTGCTTAATAGCCTTTTCACGCTCTTTTCCTCTCAAACAAACTATCCTGTATCCCCTCGTTTCCTCTACCTTTCACCTTTCTCCACTCCATTCACCAAACATCTCAGAATATCACGGCTGTAAATAAACTAAAAAACGTCTTCTGCTAAAAGGGACGTGCCACACAAATATGCATCCCAAAAGCGCGAATGATGTCTAAGGTAGCGAAGCGTCGAAATATCTCCCGTCATATCCGTACGACAGCATCCTGCTGACAACCAGCTACCAGCATCCTTCGTTCCATTCCTCGCGAGAAGAAGCCAATGATGCGTCCCCGACCCAGGGGAGGCACACGGTTCATCCTATGAAAATTTGCATTTGCATCATTTCCATTTCAGCATGCAACCGTTTCCTCAGAATTTATATTCATTTTTTTTTTTTGTATGCTTTCGCTCCTTCTTCCAATGGAACTGCTCGCTGGAATGTTGATGTATGAGGTTCATTTTAACTATCTTACCTTGATCACCATCACCACAAGAGATATGATATTCCCACTCGAAGCACTTGTTAGTTCGCTTTCCACCGGGAATCGATACGAGACCGTGTGGTTGGCTTCCTACGGGTAGGCTAGGAAGCTTTTGCATTTAATCATTGCTCGCCCGCATATCTTGCTGACGGATCTACTTTTCATCGGCCACGGCGTTTGCCGGAGCCGATTTGACTAGCACTCCTTGGCTGTTGGCCATACTTTTAGGAAAAAATGCCTCCTTAGATACTTCAATTTCAGGAAGCAATGATTTTCCTTGTGTACCTTATCGTTCATTTTATGTGGCGGGGAAACTACTTCCCATTAGCTTCGATCCGCGAGCGCATCGTTCAACATTCTTCCTTTGAATAATACGACGTAAGTGTGGTGGACCGGCACCACGGTGCGACCAAACACGGTTGGCTTTGTAAAGCTTTCCCTCGTGCCAGCCTATCGATGGTAATGGTGACGGGGTCCCCGAGAGTCACTCGATCGTATGCTTCCCGCAACGAGCCTGCGTACTACTTTTTAATTCAACCGCTTTAGAATTGGACGCACTCATACATATACAATTTTTTCTTCACCTTCCTAACAGTTAAACAACCTTTTCCAGGCTGCTGCGTCTAGGGTGTGCCGGGATGCGAGCCTTAAAAGTTCCCCTAAAGACGCGTAGATCCTTACCGGTAGCCCTGTTTTGCATCGTAATCGACCTCATCATCGGTCTTAACAGCTCCCAACCGGAGCTCTCCGCAGCGAGCCAGACATCCTTTTTCCCCCCGAGCGTCCTATTCTTCGTTTTCGAGCATGAACATGTGTCCGTGAGGGTGCACACAAACATGCATAAGATATAAGCAAAGGGGATCTGTTTTCTTTTTTTTTCAATGGAAATTTTGCTTTTTTGCTCTTCACCGTCATCTTCACGTACTCACAAGGGATGGGAAGCACTTTTCGGTGTCGGTGGGCACAGTGTGGGACACACATTCTCTCTCACGAGCATCCAAACGCCAGTAGATGGCCTCACCCGCTCGGTCATGAATATAAAACTATTTTGCTCCACCAGCAACACCCCCATCCGCAGACGGGCCGATGAAATTATGTTTCTTTTCATTTCTAAGCCAATCACTTCGGGTTCGCTTCCTGCCCGCGCCACTGCAGCCGATTGTCCCGACTCTCCAGTCCCGCAGAAAGTCTCCTGGACCGAAATCAGTAGCATCATCGCGTAGGCGCGCAAGAAAAAGTCAGCAGTTTTTTCACCTCCCCTTTTCTAGTCCTCCCCATTATGCTTCTCGGCATAAGTCCATTTCACCCGTACGACGTGCGGGGTTTATTCGCCGTTCTCCTTTGCCGTTGCCGCTGCGGGCACGAAGTGAAAATTCCATAACGAACAAAAAGTCCAACGCGGCTTTCCGCAATTTCTCTTCTACGAGCCTCCCTAACAATCTTCCTCCTCGATGAAAGGAAAGGTGGTTGGAATTTCGAAAACCGACTCTCGTTCCCATCCGTCTCACCGCGTTGGTGTGCCTGATATTCCAGCAACGTTTGTCCGCATGCTTCTTGTCTTATGCGAACCCGTCTTCTCGGAAGACGAACGCTCGCCCGGTGAATAGCTTCATCAGGTTCGTGTCCCCTCCTATCCCGGCTAAAGATTGCGTCCAAAGTCCTTAGATGAATTGTTCTCCGTTAAGCTGATCCTCGGGACGATTTCAAAACCCCATCCGCTGAGCATCCCGTGGGACCAATAGCAGTCCCTTTAATGAACGCTCCCCAAAGGGAGAAACAATTTAATGTTTTAATGTGATTTTCAAGCTCAAACTGGACAGTTTGGGTTGGCAATTTGATGCATCCTATCAAACCCTAGTTTGAAAAGTTATTTTTAGTCAAATAGTACTTTACAAGGTGGCTAAGGCCCATTTTTTACAAATCTAGTACTAATAACGTACTCGATCGTTAGAAAACCTACATTTAAAAACAAATAAGTTTGACTTAGAATTATCACTTTTATTAGTACCAAGAAAAGAAGAGATAATTCAAAGCAGTATTTTATTACAAATTTTCAACAAACTCGACGAATACAGAAACAGGTACAATACAAGCTAATTATTACTGTAGATATTACATAATCAACCATGATTACGTCCTATTAAGATATTAAATCATGTTTCATGATTAGTTAATAAATCCAACCAAAGTAGCATTTTATCGATAGAGCTAACCATTTTGTATAAAACGATGCAGTTTCTCTATCTAATTTGTAAATAAAACATCCACGAAACAGAAAGAATTTTTATTTTATATATATTGAACAATATCATAATTTCACATTTCATTTGATAATGATGTTTAAAACATATTAAAACTACAGCAAGCACGTTCTCAAAAATTTGCCTCAAAAATTCTTTCGCATCATCACCGAAAGGATATTCATTTTTTTCTGATTTCCATTCCATTCCATCACGCTGGTACGTGACAAAACCACCCAATCTAGCGGACTACCAGGGTATGATTTTCCTTGTCAAAAGCTTTTAGTTTCTAATTATTGCTTTCCAACCCAAGCCGCCCTCTGCCAACACACAACGTCCCATTTAGCGGGCGGAACAGCAACCATATTTTTCGGTTCCACCCACCCCTTATTAGCCACTTTTCAACGCCACACCGAACGCAGCAAGCGAAGTGAAAAATGTCTATTTATAATTAATTACGCTCGTCCGGACTACCACACGGTATCCTTTTCGCCCGCCATGGGAGAAGAGTCGAAAAGCGTACGGTTTTCGTACCGACACTACCGGAACGCTTCAATTTCAACGCTTGAAAACCTGTGAAATCAGATCCATTCTACTACGTTCGTTTCCACAGCTGAAAAAAAGTAAAGAAAAAAACAGATTTTGCTGCTTTCCGAACACTTTTAGAAAATACATTTCCACTTCAGTCGATTTGGTCATTTTTCTACCTCGTTTATCATCCGTCTCGGGGTAGAGTAAAAGGTCCCACCGAAACAAGTGAACTCGTGGGACTAGTATGATGCACCGGAACCAGCCAGCCGGTGAAAGGAAGTGAAGCAAAGTCATGACAATTTAAATAGTAAATAAAGGGAAACAAGTCGCCTGTTGCTCGGACAGGTAATCGTTTGAAACAAACCGAAGAAAAAATTTTCAAAAGATTATGCAATTGTCGTCGTCAATAGTTCATTATTAATTTTTTTTTGTTTTGTGTTCATTTTTTAAATTTTGACAATTGTTATATTGTTGACCAAAACTCCTTTACAGGACGATACTTGTCCTTATATTGTACACTATTGCACGTGCGAAAGCTTTGAAAATTTTCTACAAATCTCATCAGGTGTATTTAACGCTGAAGGTGCACCACAAGAAAAATAATCAGATCCTACCTCAACAACGTGAGAACCTTCTTTTTTCACACTTTCCCAGACAAATGTCAGAAAACAAACAAAGTTTAAATCCTCTCCACGGTCCTGGTTTTGCCTGTATTTTTTGTTAACTTGAAAAAATCTCCCCTTGTTTCTTTTTTGGCTTCTGTGATTTTCAAGATAAAAAAATACCCCTCCACGCACAGCGTGATGCCCGGACTCTTTATGGCCCACGAAGGATGCAGAAGAAATAGAAGTTACAGCAAAAAATAACACCAAATTAAATACACCACACAAAACACGACGCGTGGTGTTACAACATCCGTCTACCAGCAACACAGTCGTAAGCACCGCCAGGCTTCAAATTTGACTTAAAGTCGACACCAAGGTCCAACTCCCGACCAATGGCAGATGGGTTTATTTAGCGTCTTCAGCTATTTTTTGTCGTGTTTTTGTTGGTTTACCAATTGCGCAGATTGCGGATGCACGTTCTGGCAAGAAATCGGTACCCCCCACCCAGCGGCACAAGCACGCTCGTCTGATGAAGGTCTCAAGCCGGCATAATTAAATCCATTATGACAAGCGAAAATACATGGCACCGGAGCGCAACGTGAGTCCTTTTACCGCATGCCGTAACGAAGGTTGCGGTCTGAATTCAGTTCGTTCTTCTTGCACGCCAGCGGGTTTTCCTTTCCGGAAAAGCAACAGCAAGCAGTTAGCAGTAACAACAAAAAAATGCTACGAGAATGAAGAAATTCTCTGCTTTGGAGAAAGTAGATAGCGGCAAATGAAAAATCATCATGCGAATAAAGGTAGGAAATAAAAGCTTGCACACCAAATTACGGTCCAACTGTGGCCGTACTTTTACATGAAGGAAAAAATAAAGCAGAGAGCAAAAAACCATCCACAATTGCGCTAAACGGAACGCCCGGTAGAAACGGTCATCACCGAGCAAATTAAGTTGAGAGGATCTTTAATGCATATCTCAAAAACGGATATTTAGCAAAGTGGTAAACGATTGTTTTAAAGCGTTTTTTTGTTAACGAAAAGAGTGTTTTAATCAGACAATGAATATTTATGCACAACAAAGAAATGAAAATTACTAGGATGCTTACAAGGCCTTTTCGGGATTAAGAATATCCGACTTGAAATGGATCCATCTCCACTGCATGTAATAAACAAACGAACGTAAGAAAAATACCACAATAACCATTATTCAAACAACCCACTGATCATAAAACAATTCCTCCGATACGATACTTTCCATTTTATTGTTTAATGTAAGAATAAAAATTCAGATACAACATCATCATTTCAAAAGCTTGAAACCGTGGCTGAATAATTCATGCTTTTGGCTCCTATCAGTGTTCCATTTCCGATTCCAAATCACACTGCAAGACAAACAGTCGGATGGTATAGCGCAGCATCTGTGTACCGGTGCTGCATCTGCGTTCCGCTCGACAAAGCACACGTTTGCGATTTTATCCGTTTCTCAAAAACCGCTTTTATTTCTATTCCATTGTAGCAAATCCGAAGCGCGCACGCCCCAAATACATTTGTTGTCAAATAGATTCCGACACCCAACTCGGTTAAACTGGAAGGCAGAATGCTGGCGTGCGTATATTTGTCATTCATGCCGCTAAATTTCCAATAAAGATTTCCCCTACCACCCTCGGCGGAAATTGCTTCCATGGAACTACGTGGAGTCTGCGGTGCGACGTATCTTCGCATGGGTATGCCGTAAAACCATAAACGAACGAACATATATTTATATCGTGCTAGAGCGCACAGAACCTGACCTTTTTCACTTAAACATGACACAGCACAAAACGAACCCGTGCGGTACGCGGTAACGAAGATTGACTTCTATCCTTTGCGTTCTCCCATCTTGGAATCAAGGCGTATCAAGAACAAAAAGACGAAAGCTTCACGCCCGTTTGTTATGCAATTGTTTCTTCATTTGTTTTATTTTCACTCCGAATCAGCTACTTGCACCCCAAAAAAACTCTAACTGCTAAAAGATTTTCCGTAAGGCTATATAATATTCGATCGCTTTGATGGAAAAAACATCTCAGGCCCTCGTTCTTGGGTGGATGGGCTCATCCGAACGCGTCGAGTGCCACCATTCTACCAGGTACGGTTTTCGGAATTCAGTGTACATGCCAGCATTCTCGCGGTACCGGACCAGCAAATCTAATGCGTTCGAAGAATCCCAATGCCGACAGCTAAAAAATTCATCCAACATTCCTGGCCCCCTGAAAGACGCCATCAACGCAGCTATTCGCATTCCGGAAACCTTACTGTAGCTTACGACGAAAGAAAAAAGAGAGCGAGAGAGACAACCATCGGCAGTAGAAAACACACCAAATCTGTCAAAAACCATCCGCAGAATGCCCCAAGGGCTCGATTGTTCGCCACTCTGGACGCCCGGACGCCAGATAAACGGTGTCCCGTTTTCCTTACTCTCATATTGTTACCAAAAACCAAGATGAAGCACGCTTGTCCTTTGATACAATGCCACAATCGGAACTGTCCTTGCGAACGGTTCCCTTTGCTTTGAAAAATGAAAACGCTCCCGGTCCCCACCTCTCCATTGACGGAAAATTTCACCCACCCAACGAAAGAATTTCACATCCTTCGAGTCTTTGCAAGTAGTTCCGGTGCGTATTGGAGTGTCTTATTTTTTTAAATAAATGTCCTACTTCAACAAACTGACAAAGAAAAATTTAATTAAACCATAACAACGGAGGATTTATCGTTTGTTTTCGGAGAAACGATCGCAAAACTACGTACGTGTATGTTATCTTTCCATCGCTTCGTATTTTCCCTCCCTTTGGAACACAAATTGCTGGCAGAATGAAAGGTTATTCCACCTCGGTATTCCGGCGTTTTTCTACCAATTCAAATTTTTGCATAAGTTATCCGCATAATGCTCCGGGGGTAGAAAGAACCGCACGGAAATGAATTTTTGTGAACCATAAACATGCTAAATTCATGTGAGGAACAGCGAATGATGAAGCGATTTGCTTATTTGATTAATATTTTAAAGCTGTTCAGTATTTAAATAAAAGCTTTTCCAGCAGGGAGCAAGTAGTGTGTGTGTGCGTATCTTAGCAACATAAAAAGCATGAATTATGCAGCAAGCAGGCTGCGGTTGTAATTTTTCGGCTATAATGTTTGGTCCCGGTTTCTGGATTGATCCCTTCTATGATTGGTAGGATTGCTGCCGTAGGTTCGGTAATCCGGGAACTGTCAAAGTTGACGTTCTGTGAGTGAATGCTTCTGACGTCGTGCCATGGGCAGAACGTCCGAATTGTTCTAGGTAAAAGTACCCAACGCTGCCCTGCTTCATTACCCACCACCATCTGAATAACAACGTCCAAACAATGGGGTTTGGAGCGGAAATCGTGATTGAGAAATCGATTTCCACGCCATGTTGGCTCACGTACCGAATGTTGACGTTTACGGATGGTGTTTGCGGGATGAAGAGAACCAAGCAAATGGAGAGAGAAAAAATCGCAATGCTACATCCATCTTTCGACCTGTTTGTTTGGGTCGATCGACACGCACCCACGATGTTGGAAGGAGAAGGGAACTCATGCTGCTTGGAGCGGGTGGAGACCCGAACTGCTCAATACCCACATTCATACGTGACCAAACCCCGCATGCGAACGGGACAAACCCTTTAATCCGGGCCTCAAACCTGGCTCCCCTCCTTCATTAATAACAAAATTCATGGGCGATGTCAAGTGAAAACAAATACACACCACTCGTGCACAACTAACGTACTGGGGCCTGGAAGGAACAGGGGTGGGGTTGGCGGTTGGATCATGCTCAAGGACTGCTTTTACGTGACCACTTGTCGAATTGTAACAGCGGCAGGAAAACAAATGTATGAACGAAATTTTTTATACAAAATCCCAGACCCATTAGATAGAGAATGGTTTAATACTGTTTGAATAATCAGCTAATATATTATTTTCTGTATTTCCATGTTTTTTCTAAACAAGTAATGTATTCAGTGAAAAATACAAATAATTTAATGTAATTTTGAGCAGCTAGAATCAATGATGTGATTTATAAAAATTGGAATAATATTTACTAACAATAAGATCAAAACATATTAAGAGCACTACGATTTTCATTACAAATACTTAGTCGATTGCTTAAATCTGTACAAAGGTAAACATAAAATCCCATAGACCAACACATCTGTCACTCATTTTGATTGGAAATCAAAAAGGAAAAGTTCTAAATGTTGTACAAACGTTCTCTTATGAAATTAGAATACTTTTTAATATTTGGATATGATTTATACTAATTACTTGCAACGTTACTAAGATAATAACTGTAAGACTAATAAACATGCATAAGAAGTTTTTGATTTTTTTACTCAAGAAAATATCGATCAAATACAATTTTTGATAAAATAATTGATATCTTAAAAATTGTGCATTTAGCTGAAGGTAATAGTAATCCCTTTTTCAATGATGCATTGGCACTTAGTTTACTAGATTTTAGTTTACTTAGTTTACTAGAAAAAATCATTTTTTTATCAGAAGTTAAATTGATAAAAAAAACTCAAAAAATTTTGTCATTTCGAATCAGAATTACAGTAAGTAAAATCGAGAGATTTAACATACACATTTTTGTCATCAAAATCTATCAACCTACACTAAAGACACACATTGGCTGCAAACAAAACATAAAAGTAGCATGTACGTTTCCAGTATTTGAACCTAGTCCCAGTCAACCTAAAACCTGCTCCAGGACTCCCACGGCAGCTTGATAGAACCTCCCCGTACGTGCCGTAGGGATAAGTGGAGAATAGCGGAGAAAAAAAAACAGTCCACGTGGAGCGGAAAGTGACCCCACCAGCACCTGCGTACCATGAACAACAAACCAACAACAACGAAAAAAAACAAGCGTGGGTTTTCCTGATGATTGATGAAATTTTTCTTTTTTCTTCGTTCTCTCTTGTGCGCCCTCACGTTTCACGTACGCCCCGCAGCAGGCTTGAAAACGTTTTCCTGCTAGCCCTCGGTTTCGGTCGCTCCTTTTTTTGAAATAGCTGCTAGAACGAGGGCCCCGGGAGACGAAATCGATCTTGTTCACACCCGCATGTGTCGGATGTTTTCATGCCAACCTACCCCGGTTGCCCAGGGTATGGCTTCTGGATTTTCACGTTCCTCGTGTGGCAAAACACCATCATAATAATCACAATTTCTTTACTGCTCGACCCCGCGTCTCCAGCACGCCTGTGACACGCGCGGAAGGAAAAGGTTTTGAGTAAGGTTGCCAAAAAGGGTCTCCTCTTTCCCACTCCTCCCTCACATATGGTGCCCGCCAAGATGGCTAGTGAAAAAAATCCCTGTACAGGTGTCGCACTGCTCCCGCACCCAAAAAACCCGCATCGTGTGGCATCACGCAACGGGCAAATCCTCTTAAACACTACCAACAATGCTCCGGAGCCCTGAAATGAAAAAAGTATCCAGTCACTGCTCAATCTGGCGAGTGTACGACTTCCTGAGGATGATTTTTTCCTGCTTTTCATTTCATTTTTCATCCTCCCCGCGAAGGACACGCCAGGACCAGCCAACGGCACGACGGAAAACCACGACCTCCAATTCCTCGGAGTGAGAAGGGAAATTTCGAAAATGTTTTCATATTTTATAAGGAATCTAAATAAATCGATTCCACTACAACCGTCACCTCAAAGTCTCCCAATAGGATTTTTTCTCGCATCACCCGGTGCGCAGCCTCATCATCGCGCGAAAATCGCGAATCGGCTCAGCAGCAGGTGGATTTCTACGCTGAATGATTGGCAGCGTTCCGTAGCGTGAATCGGAAAAAAGCTCTCGCACACAAACACCCGAGGAAAAAGTCAAAGTGCTTAACCTTCACGCGGTGCTACCTAATCCTCCCCGCATCGATCAGGCTCGTGAGCCTGAAGACGAGTAGCAGTGCGTCAAACGGGTTACGAAAATTGTGGAAGTGACCTATTTGACACATGAATTATTTTTCCACTCGCTTGGCACGCTCCCAAGTATCACCTCTCATATCGCAACCCAGAATACCTTCCACATTCTGCAGGCGAAGGATTATTAGTTATGGCGCTGCAGCCAAGCGAAACGATGATGAAGTCGTCTGCTAGGGTCCAGGGGACACGTGGTAGAAGGAGAAATACAGAAATTCATATTGCTCCCTAATGAGCCTTCCTAACGTTCTTGAAGCAGTTCGTCAGTTCGTTGCTCGTCGTGGCACAACTTTTCCGTCATCCAATAAAAAAAAATCTTCCACCCACATCAAACCATATTTACCTCGTTTGCCAAAAATAGTACCCAGTACATTTCCGGTACGGATCCATACTCCGGACTTCTTTAGGAATGTTTGCTATCGTCTCTTTTGCGACCTTTGCTTTAGTCGGTAAGCATTTGACATACACACATACCCGGACCCAGATCGATAGTTTACTCAGGTAGCTGCCCTTCCCTGTGCATATCCTCTTATCAACTCCGACACCACTTCCTGTAAGTCAGATTTCCTCACGTCCGCAAACTTCCGGTCGTCGACATCAGCATGCTGGAACAGACTGTGCCGATGGTCGTCCAAACGGTGTTCTTGTACGCCCAACACGATCCAGAGCTGGAAATCGATCGGAAATCGGTACAACAGAAGCAAACGGTAAACACAGAGATGGCTACTGATGCCTAACACAAAACCATCGCACCGAGGTTCCGAAATTTCTATCCGGAACTCGGGTATCAATCTCAATCGAACCGAGGCAGCCATATTTTGTACCGTAACCGGCCGTCACCATTTGCTCAAGGTTGCGGTGACGGGTATGGGAAGCTCGTTCCGAGACGAAAACATTTTCAATATCAATATTTCGTCATAACCATTGCTTCCCGGTGTATCGTTCTTACTTACACCATGCATGAAGCCATAAAAGAACAATGGAACAAGTAGCAACAGCAACAATAATAAG
>JXXB01024659.1:0-13037 GCA_000956275.1 Anopheles koliensis | reverse complement strand
TCCACAAACCGCAATCTGCTCTGGCATCTGCGATAAAAAAAGAGGACGGTTTCCCTAACCCGGTCTTTGGGTCGTCGCCAACATTACAATGTTTTCCCATTGTGCGAGTTTCAAAACACTGTACCGCCCTCGATTCTTTTCTTTGCCATTTTATTGTCCTTTGCGAAAAAAAAATCGAAAATGGAAAAATCCATCACCACAACCGTGGATCGTGGCCAACCGGTTGCGGCAAAGCCGAAAGGTACAAGTGCAAAACGGCCAGTACGGTGCGTTCGGTATTTCCCGAGCATTCGAGGAAGTGACCGAACAACCCGATCCTCGGCGAGTCTGCGTGAGCCTGCCCTTTCCTAATCCGCTTATTGTGCAAAGTGACGAAGGGCACCGCATCATGCTCAACATACCTGCAGCGGAGTGTTCTCTACACCTTCAACGAGCAGTGAAGGTGGCTGCGCAAAATAAAGGAAATTACTAGCACAGGTACCCTGGGCGGAACCGAAAACGGGCATGGTTATCTTGACGCATCCATCAGGATGTCGGCAAAAATGAGGCAAAAAGATTAAAGACATTCGAAGCCATCGTCAAACTTCTTCGATCTGGGAATGGTATTTCGTATACTCGATCGATACAGGAACTTATAATTTCCGCCCCAAATGCAGTTTATTGCTGAACGTCGAGAGACTCGAAAATTCCTTCCATTCAAACTCCCATGACCTTTTGAGCAAGACGCAACTAGATCAACTCATCCACGGCCGGGCGGAAGATGTCCGTTGACCATGGGCTAATCCTATTGTAAGTGCAATTTACACAACTGCGCGTTGACACTTGGTTTGCCGGGATGAGAGGATCGTTTTTTTTTGGAAAGCAAAAAAAACGTTCTTGCGTGATCGATCACATTTTCCCAGGATAACATCTTGCTCCTTCGAAGGTGTCAGGTATGAAAGCGAGTGGTTTATGAAGGTTACACATTCAGGCGGAAAATATCAAATCTTAATCTCTTTGCCAGCCATGTGGCTTTTAGACAAGCAATTGCAAAACGAACGACAAAAGCTTGCGGAACACATTCAATCATTGTCTATGGGTATTACAAGTTCGCAAATTGTGTTCTTTTCGAACAATCCAAATTACACAAGGACACTTACACTTGCAACGCCACAACATAATGGGACGGACAATTGGAATTGTGCGCGGGGCCTTTCTTTGGTGATCCTCAGCCTACCAATTCGTCTGTCTTTCGGGGTGTGAGAGATGATCGATCGTTGCACAGAATACAATGTTTATGCCAAAAACTCACCTGAAACGAATAACAAAAGAAAAGCAACGGATAAGAACAATGCACGCGGTCGGTGGCAGTTAAGCAGATTTGCATTAGAAATAGCATTAAAAATAGAAAAGAATCAAAAGAACGAACACAATGCGATGAGTGCAGCGTCGAACAAAGGGACAAAAGAGGGTGGTAAGTAAAGAGTTGCGCCGTTCTGTGGGTGTGTTTTCAAGCCGATCTTACGTGCTTGGGACGGTTCTCTTATTCCTAGAAGATGCTACGGTCCAGAGAAGAAACGTAACGCCAGATAGTGTGGCACCCAAGCAGGCAAAGAAATGCCTTTGAAAGATTTTGAAGTATTATGAATTGAGTAGAATGTAACATTCCTACACTTTACGACTAGAAGTAAATTTTTTTGTAAATATTTAATAGAGCTCATTCCGAACAGGATCCACCTGAAACAAGTGATATCAGCATCAATCTCACGGACTCGTTCATTCCTAGAATGACTTTATTCAGAGCAGAAGGTACAAAAGGCAGCATGGTACTGAATATTCAAATGCGCTTGAGACACAAAGCGTAAAGGAATCCTCGCGTTATTTTCAACTTCACGCCGGAAGAAGACTCTATTATCTAAGAATCTCACCGTGCGATAGGCCAAGCGCGCATTATGTAAAAAGCCTCAACCACCCCAGCGCCGGAATGAAGATTAGTGTTTTCCGTCTTCTGATCACTATCGCGGAGAGACGGTTGAAGATGATGATGATGTTGGTAACGACCGGTACCATCGCACACGTCGTGCATCCTCCAAACGATGATCTTCAAAGGACCACGGGGAGCTATAGCGCCCAGCCACCGCGCCACTTTCCTCCTCGCAAGTGAAGGCTTTCCTTCTCCTTGCGCGGTGTGCGTGCGCTCCTGCGATCGAGATGATGTCTTTTAGTCGACCAATCACATCGGTAGCAGATCCCAAACAGCGCTCTATTCATCGCAGGATTTTCGGCCTGCTCATCAGAGATAATTGCCGCAACCGAAGCGCCCCTGAATCAGCGGGATCGTTTGGATGCCGCGCGTGTGGAGCCTCGTTTGAGGAAGCAGTCCGTCTCGCTGATACACCGCGCTGATGATGCTGATGATTTAGAGAGCCGCTCGCACGTTCTAGAGCGTTCACTGAACTTTTCGCCCGTTCTTCCTACGGATCTTGGCAGCTAACAGACGCACTACGCACCACCAGAAGCTACGTCCAGACACGTACACGCACAATGTACGCGACGTCAAAGGATCTCTCGACCGAACCCGGAGTTGGTTAGCGACGGTGGTATGCCGAGCGCGGAGAGCTTCTTTTCGCTCTATGCGAAGCAATTAAAACATAAATCTTTGCCTCCTAGCGCACTCGTCCGGCCATACCAACACACAGGCGGAGGATCACAGAGCGTGAAGTGAGATGCCGGGGGCGAGGTCGGAGAGTCAAAATCCGTCCGAAAAATGTGCGAGATGTTGAATGTCTTCTTTCCTGCTTAAGATAACTTGCTGCTGACGTCCGGGTCACGCAGGTTGCTCAAACGGTCGCACCGGCAACGTTGACCCCTACACTTTACCACTAGAAGGGGCGCGAAATTAGGGAGAGAGTTGGTGGGGTGGAGAGGGGGGAGGGAAACCGAAAGAAGACACCGGGCAGCGTAATGGGATATAAACGGTACGCCGAAAAATAACAACTAAATGTGCGTGCTGGTGCTGAAGTCCGACGCACTCGGGAGTTTCAGTTACTGGCTCGTTTGTTTGATCTACCGAGTCGAGCGCTGGGTGGATAATTTCTACTGTAAATAAAAGTTCCACCCGGCCGGAGAAGTTGAATGATCACGATCGTCCTGCTCTATAATATGGTGCCCACGGCAGGGAGGAACCGGGAGGAAATCAAGTGGGGCTCTGTTTGCGCTAGGGAAAGAGTGAAGTGATGTACAAATAAAAGTCCGGGTGAGAAATTGCCCTTGGAGTTAGAACCACTGTTTGGTCCGTGCGTTGCATTAGACGCGTTGCCAGCGTTCCAGGGGTGGTAGAGTTCTTCAACCTTGATGCGACACTTGTCTGGGTTGTTCCGGTGCATCTTATGGATTTTACGAACGCACTTGTAACGTTGTGGGCAACATGTGGGAAGAGATATAGGATATATATTCGTGACAATCGATGCATTCATATCCTTCATACGTTACTGATACAATCGTCATTTATGCATCTGTGATTGGTCGTACCATCGTGAGAAACTGTCGTAAACGATTCATATAAAGCCATAGCCCCGATCAAAATTCTGAGAACCATCTGGATAACGGCACCGTTTTAACACCAACGCTCAAATGTGGGATTAATTCACACTCAGATCTTAAAGCTTCGATTGTTGTACAACGGTTCATACAATCGATATGTGATTTCCCCTTACTATTTCGTATTTTTTTGCAAGATAATAAATACAAATATTTTAAATTCTTCAAATCTGGCGATGTCTGAAACACGACGTGCTAGTTTTATCTTGCCATTTTGGGTGCAATTAACACCTTTAAGGATACTTTTACCGTAAGTTCCACGCAGTTTTTGCTAACGATTTGAGTTTTATAGTCTGATCAGCCCATTCGGTTGGTTTTTTTCCGATTCCCCCAAGTAAAAATTCAGTTACATGGATTGAAAAATAAAAAAAACACCACACCACAAAAACATCTTCAACAACGTCGCAGATCCTGAGGGCATACAATAATTCGAAGATTTCGCAAAATGTTCGACGCTTCTTTCATATGCTCAAGAAATGACCTAATTTTGAGGCAACGCATCCTTATTCGCCCTTTAGGTATTTTTCAGTCAACGAACCCAAACACTTCCACGCTGACTGCAAATACGACCCTTGCAGTGCTACTTTCTCCAGGTTTTAACGAAAAATTTCATCTTGCAACGGTCGTTAGTGCAGCTTTTCTTTGTCCCTCAAACCCGTTCTTTTCGTCCTGGGTAATTCGCCGTGCAGCCCAGCATCCATGCACGGGGTCGCGAAAGGTCTCCCCCGTAGGATGATTTCTCCAAACACAAAACCACTCTTCCCAGCAGAATGGTTTGTTTTCGTGCAACAAATTTTCCACCATGGTCAACCGAAGAGGTGCCGCGGCTGCACGGTTGCCGCTGGAACTTCTGATGCTGCTTGTCGGTGTAGACGTGGCACCAACGCCTTATCGCCGAAAGCAAAACCGGTTCTGCGGCTCGAAAACAAACTCACCCAGCCCCGTCTCGTGTTGACCAAGACGCCGGCAGGGCGCGGATAGCCATGTCCCATGTCCGCCGAAAGATGCGGATTCTGGTTACGGGACCCGCCGTAAGATAAATCTTCACCATCTCGAGAGATCACTCGCACAACCAGGATTACACGCTTCATTTGGGACGGGATGGACACGGGCTGATGATGATAAATCGGAAAACGGGCGCGTAAACAAATGAGGGAGAAGAACCCGGGGCCGGATTCCTGTCGGAAACACGGAACCCCTTGCTATGGGACAGGAAAAAAACAACAACAAAAAAGGATTCGGCACAAATACCTTCCCGGTGCATCGTGCCGGCTGCACCGGGCGCCCGCCGCTCGATGCTTTGCTGCTTGCTGTGCGCGCTAATCGTGTTCATTAATTTTGGCAGCGAAGGCTCAACTTTCTTCCACCGTTCTCAGATTTTGAAAGGCATGTGAAACATATTTTTAAGCAGCATAGGCCGGTTTGAAGATGGTTTGGTACGTGCATTTCCACATTTGATCGTGCCAGGAATTGTAGAAGGATAGTATCCTGAGAGGAAAGTTAAGGGAAGTAACAAAAAAAAAGCGAAACGTGTCTTGTCAAGCAAAACTTCTCAAATTGCTGTACCCTAAATGGAGATTAAGGTAAAGATTTCGTTCCGAATTTTGTGATTGACTTTCATTCCATGCCAGGGATCTCAATGTCCTTTGGATATTCTTGTCATGGAATCGTGATCATGCAGTGAAATAACTGTGCTTCCTCTAACAGTTCGCTGTAACATTTACAACTCACATTAGCGAAAACATGTGTTAATCACATAAAGTACTCGTAAAAACGATAAGATATCAAGGATATTCCAGGAAATCCCGAAACATTATTGGCCGGGGCCAATTTGCAACGTTCGTGATGATGCAATAGCATTCGACCACTCGGTTCTCTCCGTAACGGCCAAATATGATAATCGCACACACCTTCTCCCTTCAGCGGGTGGTGTAGTCGTTGTACGGCCACCAGGAATCACTGGTGTTCGTGCGATCGATGTCGAGGAGATTCCCGCGCTTTTCGAACCGGTCAGACGGCGTTCGTTCGTTCGTTCGCCATTTTACTTCGATCTTTCACCTTCTTCTAATCG
Source organism: Anopheles koliensis (assembly GCA_000956275.1). Lineage (NCBI taxonomy): Eukaryota > Metazoa > Arthropoda > Insecta > Diptera > Culicidae > Anopheles > Anopheles koliensis. The sequence goes on along the minus strand of JXXB01024659.1, from coordinate 7,387 downwards.
GGTTCTCCGTGTGCCGTACGTAGTTCGCTTTCGGGGTGGTTTGCGTTTAGCTGATTTTATGGCCTACCCGAAATGTTGCTTCCCAAAGTCGGCGCTCTCATCGCAACGGTCGCCCGGTTTGCCGACAGGAAACAGCGCACAAGTCGAACGGTTACGGCAACTGTTTGCACTGATAACGCCGACAAACCCGGTGTTTCAGGAATCTCGCACTGCTGCCAACGGTCGTTTTGGAAGAAGTTTTTGCCAACATTACATGATTAACATTTTTCGGTGTCAGTCAACAGCAAACATCAGATCAAACAGGCGGTAGATAATGTACAGTGAAGCTGTATGATCGCTTCGGACAAATAGAATCTCGATGATAACGATCGTACTAAATTAGTTTGTTAGAAGAAATGTATTGTAAGCATTATACAATTTATCCGTCAAAGTCTCCAAACAAGGGTACATTAAAATGCTTGTTTGATACATCATATCAGCTGACGAAATCGCATTCCAGAAATGTCCGTTAAAATCCCGGTTCTCAAACGTCCAAAACGAATTCAACGCCGTCTCGGTGATTATTTTATCGTCCGGTTGCTTTCGCCCGTTCGTTCTTATGATCCGCTTTCCTAACAACTCTCTTTTCCTGCCGTTGCAAAATGTGTCGTAATATTGGTATGAGAAGTTGAGCCTCGAAGCATAAGGCAGCCGAAACACAGCTTTATCTTCGTCTATGTCTATCATAAAAAACCCTTTAAATTTGTTCTTCTAGCTGATAACAAAACACAGCATAGAATCGAAATCAGATAGGCAGACATGAGAACGACCCCGGAACATGCAAACATGTTCGTATCAGGGAAGGAATTGATCCATTCCAACCGGTGTCGAGGGAGAAAGCTAATGAGAGGAGCCTCCATTTCATTGGAGGCAATTTAAAAAACGAATCTTATGCTGGGTGTAGAATTTAAACAGCTCATTATCATACACCCGAGCATTCGCGGGCCACCCGTTCCTCGCCGTACCCGAAAACCGGACTGAGCATTCCTGTTCTCTTTTCTAATCCCTGCCAGCCAGCCACTTTCACCCGTTCCCCTGCCCTCGGTGCGCTCCAACGGGCACGAACGACCTTCCGCTTCCATCGATCACCCGTCAACATCTGGATGTTCGGTCTGGAACTTGTCGGTCGACTCGAGCAGCGCGCAACATTTGATTCAAGAAAGCAATCTCACTTTTCACACCGGTATGCAAATTTTAGCGAATAACGAAAACTCTTGCTGTTAGGCAGCGTGTGGTGGCAGTGACGGTAGAGCAATGTACTGGAAGTGTTCGCGGGGCTTGCTGTTCCATTCATTTCTAAACCGGCCATTCGGTGAATCCACGCAAAACGTCACCAGCCGGGACAGCGGGGTACACTCATCATCCTCTTCATGATCACCGTGGCGAACTAAACGGCGGCAGCAAGCGATAAAGTGACTGTTTATGAATAAACTTTACGTGGAATAATTTGTCCGAACGGCACGGTCCGGTTCGGAAACGGCACGGCCAGCATGAGAACGAATTCCTTTGCACTGAAGCCCTGGCCATTCGCAGCCAGTTAAGGTGCCTGACGAAGATATCGCACGAACCGAGAACGAATGGCACTGGCCAGCACAGGAAGACGCGACCGATCAGACATGCCCTGGTGCGAGCTGACAAAACTATGAGATAGTTTTCCTGCGTTTAATGGGTTCGGCGGCGAGAAGAAAACAACAAATCCATCGTCCATGCAAATGCGCACGGTTCGTCTCCGGTAGAATGTCAATGAGACGGTTCAAGGTAACTCCTTCGAATCACCTTGCGTTCGGGGCTGTGGAAGATGATGATCCGGCATAGCCACTTTCGTTTGCCGTTGGACAGCCATTTCTCACCGGCAGGATGTCTCTTCCGTGCTAGGAGGTTATTGGGTCGCATGGACTATCGAAAACGGAAGTCCGAGACACTCTGAGCCAACCTTCGTTCCAAGTTCAAACTCAAACTTCAAATTTCTGTGGTCTATCGACTGTGTGGAAGCTCCATATGACCCTTGAGTTTGGGAAAAGTCCGCATTTTTAATTGGGCGATGATCTGCAAAGTACGAAGGATGTTTCACAGAAAACAAAAGAAACGGACGTCTTCCGCCTGAACGTCGGTTTTTTCCGTACTTCCTGCCGGAAGAAGGATGAAATCAAGTAACGTTAGTCAAACAACGCCCTATATTTCTGCCAGAATGACCAATCTTCAGTCCGCCTAAATACACACTTGCTTTTTAGCTTTCTCGTATCTCGTAGGACCTTTTCAATACGAAATTTAAACTCTACCCTGAGAGCAGCATCTTGTGACGGGTTTGCCCATATTTGTCAACGCACTTAAAAAGAAATTTGAGAGAGCGAGAGGGAGAGAGGTCCAGTCAAACGTTATTCCGAAGAATTCTCGAAATTGGTAGGAAAAATACGTTATGGGAAAATGGTCAATTCGGTCACAACGGTACTACAAGTGTCGCACGAACCGAACCGTTAACTTGAGACTTGACTTTTCCGATCACGGACATCGTTCTGACCTGCGAGCCTGTGGGAATGTTTTACTGACCGTTGACACCGGAAGGTGTCGAATGGCGTATGGGGTAGAATGTGTCAACCGAATTTTATGTTCAAAAATATGTACTTAGCAACCGCATGTAAGTAACAAACATCGCTATTCTTAATATTCAAGCAAAATTATTAAATTAAAACTTAAAATGTTCAGTTGGTGACTGTAACACATGACCGCTCTTGAAAACGATATTTTATGTTCAGCTCTGAAGCAATGTGCTCGTTGCTCGTGACTATTTAGCCGACATGGTGACAGCAAATATTGGCCCAAGTCAAACTCTCATTACGTTTGCCGTTCGGCGTGCCAATTTCGGACCCATCATTGGCATCGCTTTGATGTGCGGGCTCGTTAAGCGGGACTTAACAGAGTGTTAATGCTCAATTTGCAGATTATTTTTTATTGCTTGTTTAGCTCCCTGGCAAATAGTTCGCCGATTGAGTGGAAACCTCGTGAAATGATCTTCTCTTAAGGTGTGTAAATTACTCATTATGTGCGCTGTTGCGATCTAGCGACGGAACCAAATAATGACCGAATCGTTAAATGCACAGTAACAGACGTTAGGGGAATTACCCTGAAACCATTAATAAAAGCACTGCGACAGAACAGTTTTGTGTCTGTGGCGAATGCAGAAGAACAACGTCACAACCCGCTCTTTGCTTGAAGGATGATCCTGAGGATGGTCAAAACATAGCGCAAAAGTGTAAGATAGATTCAGAGAAGCGATGCTTATCGACGGTACTGTGGCGGAGAAGGCTCTCACGGTTCTAAGCTCGGTTTAGATGAACATCATCCTTGACCTTCCCGCGTCTGGGCAAGGAGAAATATGCCCGAACATATACCGTCGTCTCTCACACGAAAATCTCGGCCGAACACTAGCACACATACAGCGAGATCCACCTGAACGACACTCCCGACACTTGGACCTGCCACGATGTTTTCCTCCTGCACCAACACCGATAGCAAAAACTCACCGGAGCCAACGTCGAACCGTCGTTCACATCGCACTCGTTTGCCCGTACACGTTAGCTAGCTCGCTCGCGCCTCTACATTCCAGCAGAGCCTTTTGAAGTCCTGAACCGGTTTCGAACCGGAGCGCGGACGACATAACAGCGCCACTACCGCCGCTGCGCCACCGTATTGCCGGGCGGTTCTAAAACAGACTCACCTCACCTATGCTGCCACGGGATGGCTGGGAGGATTCTGCAAAAACCAGTTCTCTGGTGCGAGAGGGAGAAAGAGAGGGCTGTCTTCATGGGCTGCTTCTTTGCGAGCAACAAGCCTCCAAGCCTCTCGGCCCAGGAAACCGCTGTTGGAAAGACGATCGCGCGGGGAGCATTACGTTCTTATACTGCCCGGACGCATCGGACCGGCCCCCTGGAGGCCCGCAAACTTGTCGGAATAGTAGGGGGAGGAGGGGCGGCGAAGAAGGGAGAAAGACAGAGAGGAGCGGGAGCTGAACAGGACATGAAACGGGCAACCATTGTTCCTGTCCAGTGTTCCACTGGACCGGTCCCGGGCTGAGATCCCGGAGGAAGTGCCCGGGACACCTCTAACTCTCGGCCACGCCGACGTTGGGGCCTCTTAACGAATTCGTAGGATTCTCTAACCAAGGTTTGCGTGAGAGATTGCGCCAAATTCTGGGAATCGAGGCGACCGTTGCATATTAAAAGGGAAAAGAGACTCTCTTATCGCATCGGGCTCGGGACGGTCGCGATGTCCGACATCTTTTTCTTTGCGCTTCTTTTTTGCCGGCCGATTCGCGCCGGACGAGCGAGGAATGTAAATAATAACAAAACAACAGCAGGCGGCAGCAGCAGCAGCAGTAAAACGTTCGTCGGCACGTCGAACGTGAGAATGATGTAATTTGATGAGACGCACACGAGGACGTGAACGGGAGACCATGGGGGATGGGGAATAAGGTCGGCTACACTAATCAGCTGATTAATTTGCAACCTTTGAAACAGAGTATTTCGGGACAGAGGAATGCTTGCCAGCGCCTCTCGCAAGGATGCTACCAGTAGTGGAGCTTGAAGAAACATTAGCAACACCAGCTTGAGGTGAAAAACAAAACGCCCTCCCAAACGGCGTTCGATAGCCTATCGCGGCTTATCCTAGCCTAGCGATCTTCCGCGATGCTTGGAGCAACCAGCCATCAAAACGCGCATTATATTGCTTTCCCCGAAGTGGGGAGAGGGTGTAGGGATCGGACATTAAAGGCTTGACACGATCTTCCACCGTGCAACGGTGTGTGTTCTCCCGCGGGTCTGCCTTTCTGGTCAACCGACGTCAAAGTATCGCGAGCTTGCGATGAGAACTCAAGATTAATGTATTGCCTCGCACAAACTTTAATCCTTCCGCCGGCCGCCCTACGTTTCTGTGCCGCACGAGCGTTTCTCTGCCGGAGGCAAACGACGAGCGGGTGGCAGTGCTGGCAGAGATAAAATAAATGATACCTGTATACGTTTTCGGTGCTGGGCGAAACCCCTGGGCACCCAAATGAGCCTGGCAGTCAGCGCGCGAACCCGATACAGGGATGGCTCCCCCGCGCGGTTTATGCTTGGTCATAAAAACGCAGAAACGCGAACAGACCCCCTCTCGTAAAATGTCCGCGCTAAACAATCGCCGCCGGGAGGTGCCACGGTTTGGGTGATGCTGCAAAAGATATGATTTAGGCGTCGTCGTCGATGGTCATAGTCGTAGGCTCGCGCTAGATCCTGTGCCCTAGAGGGTGTTTCAGGCTGCGCAGTACACTTTGGCATCCTCCCTAGCATAAAGTTGAGTGACCTCGCCCGGTGTGCGCTCTTCGTGACAAAGTGATGATGGGGTTCAGTTTTGGCGGAGGTATCTTGCCTTCCTTTGGTATTATTCCAATACACACTTCTCCTGACAGTGAAGGATCTTTATTTTCGCAATTGCTCTCTAATTGCACGATCTCACTCGTGGCCGGTGCTGGTGGAGTATTTTTACTGCTCGTAGTTTATTACCTGCTAAATACCAATGATTGACCAAATCGAACATGAGCGTAATCGCTAACTGCCAGACCACAGGTCGGTGCCTTTATTTTCAAATGGCGCACCAAACGTGCCGTTTACCGCAAATAGGCCAGCTCGTTTCGTTTAATGATCGCGGCCTTCTTTTTTTCTGTTGTTATTTAACGTTTACATTCTTGTCTTAAAAATCCCCCCTTCGAAACCGTGGCCTAGTCTTCCCGGAGTTCGATTTTCGCCTCGAAGGCGCACGAGCATTTACGCATTTTTGGCGTTCGCTTTGCTCGAAATTAGCAAACATTTTACCGCGAATGGAATGTTGGGCAACAAACAGGAACATGAAAGCAGAGGAAAGTAAAAAAAAGGCATACCATCTTCGATGGTTTACCCTGCCAGCATCTCACACGGTGTTTTTGCTGGTCAAATATTCTTGCTACCCCCCTGGGGGCGGAAACGAGATACCCTTCCCGAACCGGCCGCGAAGAAGTTGTATAATTGTCTTTCACACGATCTTATTCGCACGCATCCTTTGATCGTTGGTCGCTGATATGGCGGACCGTGTGTACCATGGCGCATACGGTTTGTCTAGGAACAATGAGAAGCAAAAGCCTTAACCACACAGTAATATCAGGAACGCAAGTTTCACCGGCGAAAATCCGAAAATCTGTTCACGTGCCATAAGACGCTAAATCCTTCCCGCTGCATGCAGCGGTTCCGTTATCGGTTCTGTGAAATCCGCTTGCAAATACCACCAATATACCAATAGAAAAAAAACCGATAGAAATAATCATGACAGCGCTTTTTCTATCTGATCTTTTCTTGCTTTTTTTGTATTACGTCAAGTCTGGTCTTTTTGGCCGGAGGCGGGCCGACCGAACGAATGCCATCAATGTAGCCTTATCGGTCTGGCGACAAGCCCTCGTGTTCAAACGTAAATAGTGGTGCGAATCCGTCAGAACGTATCTTCAATACCGACCGCCACCATGTCCCTTCGTCATTTCTGAGATCCGTCCGGCCAAATATTTAAACCGAAAGGTTACAATAAAAAAAAAAGCAAAACAAAATTACCGATCCACACCAGGCATACCTATACATCATCGCACATAAATCGAGTGCAAATGTTGACCGAAAACAGCTGATTAGAACCTTCGGTTCATCGTTGGTCGAAAGCTGTCAGCTGCTCTGAATCGCAATATTGTTGTTCTTCTTTTTGGACGATTGGTAACATACCCGAACTACAGAAGGTGACTTTTGAAAACATTCAACGGAAACGTTTGTGTTTCGCTGGAAAGTTTGCTATCCGAATATTTCAATGGAATTCATGACCTTTAGAGTTGAAACGACGTTAGAACTTTTTTTTTGTTCTATTTGTAGAATAAACCAATAAATTTAGGATACAATTTTTCGTATGATGTCACAAACCCGGTATTAAATATGTGTACTTTTAAACTACTGGATTCCAATAAAAAAAAAATATACTACCATTAATACCTGAATACACAAGTGTGATTAGAAATAGCACGAATGCATTCATTCATCGCATCCGTTTACGCGATTCATTCATGCATTTTTTATGCAAATACTAGCGGAAGCATCAACCAGCCATTCAGAATTGCCCGAGTTGCACCGGCATATGCTCAGCAGGAAAGAAGCAGGACAAAAGCTCTTATCAGCGTCTACACATGCGTATTTTCAAGAGCACGGCTAGTGCGATAACGTCAGCCAACAGTTGAACAAAGTTAAACATCCTTTACAAACGCTGTGCGCGCTCACAAACATAAAAAATGTAGCGACAACCATTAACATTTAAA
>JXXB01024627.1:0-11375 GCA_000956275.1 Anopheles koliensis | reverse complement strand
GGAATTTCGGAGGTTTTCTGCCTCTCTCTCGGCGGCCTCTCTGCCGCTCTCCCCCGGCTGGTGTTGTTGACTTTTTACTTTGTCTTTATTTTGTAATGGTTTACTACAAAAAGAGTTGTTTGTTTCTTTATTCATTATTTCTTACTTCACTGCAAATATCGATGCTCGCTGCTGGCCCGCCGTTTTAGTTTCAGTTTTCATTTGTTGTTATGCAGTTTAGTTCCGCTCCGTACGCGTGTGTACGCGGGGAGGCTGCTGAGTTGTTCGGGGTGAACGGTATGATTGGTATTCCTGCCTTATCCTCTCCCCCACCCTTTTCGGGGTATGCGATTTGCTCTCGTTTGTGTTCTTGTGTGTGGTTTTTTTGTTTGCAAAATGAGTAATTTATCATCTTTTGTTTGGTTTTTGTCTTACAATTAGAGTGTGTGTTTTTTTTTGTTATGTTCGCCTTAACTATTGGTAATATTTTTTGTTGTTGCGCTTCTTTACACCAACCCACACACACACGCTTCCTTGTGTGTGATCGTCCTCATCTAGCACTAGCAAGTGATGCTTCCACACGGGTTTTCTATGATGTTTGTTGTCTAGGTATGGTTTCGTCCCAATGATCGTATTCCTCCCATCCCGCGCCATGCGTTAATCAATTAGCTCCTATCTAATAATATTAGCATATAATAAATCTCCCTCCGCATGTGCCACGCGCACGCGTCCTGCCCGTTTTCAATTAATAGCCTGCCGCAAAAAGTGGTGCCACGGGAAGACTAAAACCAAAAACCAAAACCGAAACAAAAAAAACACTCTTTCACTTTCACGAACCACACATCATCAACAACGGAAACAAAGAATAGGTGTAAAACAACATAAAACGATGGCCGATTTCAGCCGTTCTTAAGCTAACTTGCAGGTATGTATACGTGTATATATATATATATGTGTGTATAAAAAAAAACAACGATCCTCGCGGCCAACGAACGCGCGATTCTAGTTTCGCTCAACAGAAGACGTTTTTCATTTTTTTTTTGGAAGCGAACGAAGGTAGCTTTCGGTGGAAGAAACGAGGTCAGGCGAGAGTAGCCGCAGCCGTTCAGGGCATCAGGCTTTTGGCTGCCCTGATATGATGCGAACGGGGGGTTTTTTTTCCTTTTGTTTTGGGTGGGATTTTTTGTTGTTTGCTCGCAAACTGGAAGCAACCGATCGAGAGAGGGGTTCGTCTCTTCTAGGTGAAATGTTAATATATGTAATAGAGTTCTGGCTTCTCAAAAATATATGTATATATATGTGTAGATATATATATGGATGTATATCCGTTTACCGTCGAAGTAATGGGTCTGTCTGCTTGGTGCGAGCGGTGGTTTTGCCGAACCGAAGCAGCCGCTCTGCTGTGCGTTGGGTTTGTACGTTCCCGTTCGTGAGCGAATCGGCCTGTTCGAGACAGGAAACCATTCCCTACCAAAGGATTTCCGATTGCCTCCATTTTTGTGCATTATCGATGAACGCAAAAACAAAAAATATATTGCCAAAATTAATTGATCAAATCGGAAATGATAAAAGAAGAAGCCTACGATGAAATCAAGCACCCTTATCGTTCAACAAGCACACATCCACATCCTTAATTTATCGGAAGAGAGAAGAGAAGGGGAAGAGTGTGATGATGGTACCAGCAACACAGCGGCATAGGAACTCGCGCGACTTCGTACAAGCACACGCACGCACACAAGCGCACGGTACAGACGGGGTTTGGCGGGAGGAAGTTTTGTGTAAATTGGGCTGCTGGTGCAGCTGGAGCTACTGCAGGGAACGCGGTTCTGGCGGCCTACTTCGCGTGCCCATTGCTCAGCACGGCCGGCAGTACGTTGGCCTGCTGGACGATGGCAGCGTTTAGGGCATCGATTTCCTTCTTGAGAAACGCATTGCTGCCACCGCTAGCGCCACCACCAGCACCACCATTAATGCCACCCGTGGTGCTGCTTTCCGTGCCGGCACCATGGCCGGTGCTTCCGGCGGCCGTGCTGTTGCTGTTGCCATCCATCAGCGGACGCGGAATGTACAGGGCACCGTCGCCACCCTTCATGCGCATCAGATCGTCCTTCAGCTCGACGAACCCGGTCACCGTTTTGTCGATGAAGTCCTCGATGTGGCGCGTTTCCTGCTCGAGCTTCTCCTTGAACAGCGACCCGACGCCCCGGCCGACCGGCCCGGCGACGGTGGTACTGTTGTTGTTATCCTCCTCGGACAGGAAATCGTCAGTCTTTTTGTGGTTCCCATTGGTGGTGGTGGTGGTGGTGAGACAGAATGGATCGACCACATCGTGGACGCGCAACGGTTGCTGTGGGAGCTCCGGGGCGGTCGCTACTCCAGCTACTTCCCCGCTTCGGCGACCGTTTTCGGCACCACGAAATCGCATCCCGGCCGCCGTGGTGACGTTGTTGGTGGTGGTGGCGTTACTGGCGTTGGTGATCGCGTCCGATTCCACCGCCAAGGCGGCAGATTTCTTCTGCAGCAGGTGGCTTACGGGCAGACCGGTCGCTGCCACCACCGGCGGCTGCCGTTCGTCCGCACCCTCCACCTTTAGGTGGACGGTGCGGCGGGACGAACGGTTCGCACCGTCGCGCGGTACGTACTTCGATAAAACAAACACAGTGAACAGAGCGACTAGATGAAGGCACATAAACACGTTCAGGTACATACGAAGACTAGCCTTAAACTCGAGCAGCACGAACGGGAAGGTGGCGTAGCCCATGAACACGCGCGTCACCAGACACGTCAGCACGTCGTACGCGGCGCGCGAGCCGGCCGTTTGCTGGAACGCGGGCCGGATCAGCTTGCGGGCGATCCGGGCCGCCATCACGATCAGGGCACCGGTCGCGAACGTCATGTAGTAACCGGGATAGAAACCGTGCCAGAGGGCGCTCAGGCTGAACGTGAGCACGGTGCCGTACCGCTTCGGGACGCGCTCGAACACGACCATGCGCAGCCAGCGGTTGGTGCCGGCGTTCCACGCGTTGATGCAGTTGCGGAAGTTGGTGCCGAACTCGAACTCCAGCACCTGTATGTTGGACAGCATGTCCCAGCGCGGCGTCACACCGTCGCGCTCGTCGTACCCGCTGAACCCGAGCCCGGAATTGTTGCAGATCGCGTCCGCCATCAGCCAGGCGAAGTAGTACTTGAAGCGGACCGCCGTCGTGGCCATCATCATGTACCACAGCGAGTAGAAAAAGCCGGAGCTCGCGATGAACCCGTCATCTGTGGAAGGAGGGGAGGGAAGAAAGGGCGTTAGAAAAAGGGGGCACCGAGTGAGTCCGATCGCACACTACCTACCTTTCATCGTTTTGATCGGGTATATAGTGGCAAACTTGACGAAGATCAGCGCGCACACCAAGCTCGCAATCACCTTCTTCACGACCGCCTTCACCGGGGACGGTTCGTGGACGATCTTCTTTTCGATGTCGTACTTTGCCTGCGGAAGAGGCGAGCGAAAGCAAATTAGAACCACGTGGTCCTGGCCACGCTTTTCAAAAACCCGTGCGTTCGAACGCTACTCACGTTGGCCGACGCTTGCTTCATAATGTGGCAACCCTCGATGAAGTCGATGTAGTCCTTGTAGAACACCAGCGGGCCCGCCATCAGCCCCTGGAAGTGGAGCGTGTACGAGAAGAACTCCAGCGCCGACGGCAGCTTGCGGATCGCGTGCTGCTGCTGGCTCTGCGTCAGGTCCTTCATCTCGCGCGTGAACCCATCGTGGATGCTAAACGCCAAACTCGTCACCTTCTGCGTGATGATCATCAGCGGACCGGTGATGTCGAGCGAGTACGACCCGTAATCGTAGTACTGGCGGTGCAGATGGATGCAGGACAGGTAGAACAGTGCCACGACCATGACGAGCCTGCCCGAAGTCGGGGGAGGAAAGGAAAACCAAAAAAAAACTGTCTTAGTATCTCCGGTTGGGAGTGGACGTCCAGTCCAGTTCGGGGGTCACCTACCGTTGCACGATTTGTGGGTTCTGTGTGCGTATGACGACATAGCAGGCGGCTGGCAGGCCGGCGATGTGGATCGCTTGCTGGCCGAAGCAGAAGTACCCGAAGAACAGACCGATCACCAGCCCGATCGCGTGCCGCGTGCTGGCCGACACCTTGGACGGGTGCAAGTACGAACGGAACGCGGACGCGAGGATCAGCGCCAGAAACTGTGTGATGAGGAAGTTTACCTGCGGGTGGAGAAGAGAGGAGAAGAAAGTTAGGTTAGGACGATAGATTAGGTTGTTGCTCCGACAAAAATATAAAGTGCCCAAGGATGTTTAATCACGCTTTTGAAAAACGATTGCAAAAGTGTTTTTGCAATTATTTCGGATTTGATTTAAAAATCTCATTTTCTAGAGTATTCTCTTAAAGATTGGTCAGCAACAGTAACAAAAAATCAAATTCGTATCAGGTATAAGCCAAGTTCTTCAGCATAGATTCCTCTCCAACAAATTTGAACACTTTTACTTGGCAAATTTCACCAGTAAATTCACTGTTTTGACATGTTTCATCTAAAATATGGTTTGATTGGGACCTAAACAAAGTTTCGATCGTACAGGTTTGGGGACAGTTTGGCGAAATCAATCTTTTTCGGTACGAATCAGATCTTAGTCGCTTTAACCAGGAAGACACGTCCGACCACCTCATAACTAAGAAACACTCACGCATTGAAAAATCGTTCGCAATAGCTTGAAACGCAATGAATTCTCATGAACTGGCTTGCCAAGCCTTATAGTTTTATCTAATGTTGGCTAAAAACCACTTTATCCGTTTCACCAACACTTCGGCCATTACGAACGATCTTGATCTGATGATAACGGTAAGAATTTTTGATAAACAAATTTAATAACGTACGATTCTTTGTCCATAAAACAATGAGCGCAAATTTTGCACAAAGAACAATTGATCGTAGATTTTTCGAGCCCTCGGTTAGATGGATAAGAACTTGTGTTTCAATCCATCCTCCGCTTCTTTGGAGTCTTTGGACCTATTCTTCCCTTTAGATTCCCATTTCCAACCCCATCTTCATCCAAAGCAATTGTATTGCGACGGAAGAACCTAGTCAAATCTTATTAAATCTCCTCAAAAGTTCCTTCTTTACCATGTGTTTGATTCGCTTTTTGAATCGATCCGACACTTACACACCACCCGATGTTCTAAATTAACTGGAAATAAATGCGCAGGAATAGTACATCATTTGTGCAGAATCTGATAGCCCATTTTCTGTATAAATGAGCCAAATAAATGAAACGAACCAGCACTTGTGATACACGAAAGAGTAAATAGAAGGCTAAACAATATATTACAACGAAGGCCAATTCTTTAAAAGCAATTAGAACCATGTAACTCTCTTCAGCTCAGACATTCTTGGACACCTTGTACAAGATCCATGTTAAGCACGTACTTACTTGTGCTTAAGCAGCTCTTTAATGTATGGCACTTTTAATTACACCTCAGTATAAAAAAACAAACCCCGCCGTGGAGTACTAACCCTGGGCTTCGTTTTGTCTACACGGCGTCGTAATCTGTTTTCACATAACCCCACGGTGGGTCACTTATCAATTTCGGTCAGTCGCGATGCTCCTATCAGCAAAATTGAAACAACAAAAAAAAGCGCTCACTTACACACACACCCGCAAAACCACGTCTAGACGCTGGAGGTTTCTTCCAACCTCAACTGCAAAGTGTTCTTTACGTAGCGCGCAACCGAGATTGATAACTTCCTGGGTGATCTCAGCTGCCAAGCCAATCATCCGACAGAGCGCATGATAATCCCCATGATCCTCCTCTTGTCGGTGTGCTCAAGTCCGTCAAGTTTACTAGAGCGAGTGGCACCACCGGTGGACCGCCGTAAATTGCACCGTTTATGTATACAATAAAGGGAGGCTTTTGTTGCAAATACAGACAGATGCAGTGCAATTGAGTGATTAATGGTGATCAAGTTCGTTCAAATAATGCCGCTAGTTGGGACATTTCTGGCGATCTTAACGATCTCAAATATCCGGGAGTTCGTGATGGGCAATGTCGTTTCAAATCTGGACTCAAAACTGAAATAAATTCGACCGTACTTTAGTCTGGAAGCGGCAGGCATCGGATATACCTCGGCTTAAAACAAAAACCCAAGCACGAAGTTCTAGCCCACTGTTTGCCAACGTTTCGCTGCCAGACTCACTATAAACACCAATTATTTGGAAGTTTACAAAGCATTTAAAATGTGCTCTTGGCATCGGGTCACAAAAAAAACTCAAACTCTGTGTTTCGGCCCTAAACGCTCCGAACCAAATTGGCACCGTGATGAAAACAAAATTCTAATCAGATAGGAAGCATGGGGAAGGGGACGAGGGGATTTAACGATGGGGACAAACAGCGGGGTTTCCGGGTTCGGGCAGGGTCTCCTTCGCACATAATTAGGTCATTCATCGGTCGAACCATCGGGTTCGCGCCGAAAACAAAACGAATCGGATCCAGGAACGGAATTGAGGTTAGCACGACTGCTTTGGCACTAGTAGCTCAAGACATTCTGACGATTGCCCTAGCAAACTTCGGGGGGTCACGGGTGTTAAATAATCAATACCCTTGTACGGGTGGAGGGTTCCGATGGATCCGTCAAACAGCTGCCATCTTGTTGCAAGCGGAGAAGTTGATCTCATCTGCGCGTTGGCGTTACGTTAGCAGCAGCAGTAGAAGCAGGGGAAAAAACCAGTTGCAGCGCGTGCTTAGCCGCCAATGGGATAGAGTTTCCCTGGCCGGGCATGGAACCAGCCCACTGCGCCCACCGACCTTGACCGTGAACCGGATCGAACATCGAACGGGTTTGAGAAACTTCATCCGCCCGCTGACAGGGCGGTGACGATAGCAGATGAAGTCAGCGCAGTTGGAATCGTTTTGTCCATATTTTGCTCAGTAGATATGGAACCCGCTAGTAGCTTGGGTTATGCACTACGAGTTCGTGTGTGTGTCTGTGGACACTGGACTGGACCGGAGACCTTGGACGGGTCGGTGTGCGTGCACACACGCCAGAGGAGCACGTGCCCGTGAGGGTGAGTTTTTTTTTGTTCCTTCGAGCTGCATGAATGCACCGGCTCGGCTCGCGCGTGCTCGAGAGACTCGGTTGCCGTCAGAAGGGCGACACCTTGAGCCAGTTGCACCTGGCGGTTCACGACGATTCGGAAGTGAGCACAACAAAAAAAAAAACCGGGCTCATTAGACAAGCGGAGTCGGCCATTAAGTAGTTATGAAAATTATATAAAAAAATCAACATTTGCTCCAGATGCGAAGAACGCCTTGAAAAGCGGTTCCATAGCAACCGTGATTTTTAGCCGTCAGCCAAACTTACATATTTCCCTGCACCGATCTCCACGAGATAGGCACGTAACCGGCCAAGTCCGAGCAGGTCACCTTCGACGGTCGGCTCCATGTTCCAATCGTAGGAATGCCACGGCGGGATCGCTTCACTTCCTTTCAACAGGCACGTTTGGGACGGTTTTTTTTTTGCGATAATATACTACACTAACTACACACACACATGCACTCGAGCGCGTGTTTGGATTTTTTTATCACTTTCCGCTCTAACGATGACCACTTCCTCGTCGGGCTTGGAACAACTTTCCCATGATCGATTGTATGTGGTCTGGCTTTCGACGGACGGCGAGATTTTCGGCTAGTTTCGTAAAGGATACGTTAAAAATGGTTTGGTACGGGGAGCAGGCCGTGATTTATATGACAGCTATCGGCGCAGTAGGCGGCGGAGGCAAAGTTGAGATTCACTGAGATAGGTTTGTTGGTTAAAGCGGGCGTGTGAGGATAAGGACGGAGTGAGGCTATCATCAAACAAAACCATCACCACCGGAAGCGGTGGAATGCGAGCATGTTTCGCAATCGACACCGGCTCAGCGACTACTACAAACAAGTGGCTTCACCGAGCCAAGATAATCGTGTATCGTCGTGAAAGTAAAACAAACACTAAATCAATACGGGCAAACAACCCGCTGGGAGCATGTTTTTGGGGGTTTTTGTTTGGCCAACAAAGTTCGGGATCCGGAAATTCGATCCCCAAGATAGGACAGCAGTTCCACTGGCGCAATGTGAACATCTCGGCTCTTCGATCGGAAGATACCGATGTGAGTGTATCGGCATCATTAGCTTTAAATTGCGACTAAAGTTCGGGTTGGAAGGCAGCTTTACATGCACCATTTAGGGAGCCGGTAGTACAACGGCATGGTTTTATGGTGTGAGGTGATGCCGGCTGTAATTAAATATCCATTCCGATCCAAAACGAGAGTTAGGCACCCAGCAATGGAGCAAACGCGTGCGAGGAGGAGCATGGCGCAATGTTTTGGTGCATATTATTTTAATACATTTCACACACTACCGCAAACCGCCACCGAATTCAAGGTTGAATGGTTGTTTGTGTGTGCGCGCGTTTTTTGTTTTTGCTTTTTGGAAATGAGGTTGATGGGTGGTTGAATTATGGTAACCTCCCATTTCACCCCTTCTGCCGCCGCCGTCGACAGGTGAAACATTTCCCAATCGCCGTCATCGACATAAATCTCCCACCGCTCAATATACTGGCCCCTCGTCACGTGAAATCACGCGAGAGGGAAGAGGGTTGGGTATTGCACATTGCACCAACCATCATCAACACTCGGCCAGGGGCACTCGTCGACTCGGGCGGAAGTTTGTTTGAACGCACAACTTTGCTCCACTTGACACGCTGGGTTTCCAATAAATAAAAAGAGAAGAAAAAAACATATCGGCACCAACTCATATTCCTTTCGCGGGGGGAAGAGAGGAGAAATGGGACGCCGAGGAGTAGCGAAATAGTGTCGAAATTTTGGACCCACCGTGAAACGATGAAAGGTTAAGTATGCATGCAGACTATTAGAACGCGATCGAACGCGCGTGTGCATGAATACCTCCAACAAGCCGATGCGGGCAAGTGGGCCAGCGCAAAATGAAATATTAAGGTTTTTTTAAATTGTCGAAAAACCGCCACGATATTGTTTCATCGGCTCAAACCTGCATCCGAAAAGTTTGACGATCAAAAACAACGAGGAAGTGCTAGTGTTAGCTTTCAGTCATTTACCAAGGTAGTTACAAGGAAAAAAACGAGTTTCGAGTTTTCTCATTATCTGTCTCTTTCTCCATTTTTCGCTGGGCATATCATCCGACCGAAATGGTAATGCCCTTTGCTTATTATATTCATCTATAGTTGATCAGTTCTTGCTGGGAGTGAAACGGTCCAGATGCGATTTTGGAACAGGTCCTGTCGTTCAAGGTACACCTGGTTGAATTATGTACAGTAATTTTACTTTCCTCAAGTAGTTCATCAATAAGTAGAATGTGCGTATGGTGGAGGCATGGAAAGAGGTTGTGAAGGTGGCGAAATGGCTGGCTATTTGTTTACTATTTTAAATAGCTTGATGCTGCGCGTTCAAAAAATTCTATAACACACCTTAAAAATATAAACACCGTGATCATTTACCATTTAAACGTCAAAATCGAATTTCATGGTTCCAGCACCGCGGAGCCATTGTTTTGACGGATAGTAGCAATCAAATCAAATGACAAAGATCGAATTTCCCACCATGTTCGTTCTCGTTTCCGACCCTTGCTTCTCAAACGTAGGAATGTGGTGATCAAAAATAGAAAAAAATTGAGGCATTAAATTGCGTTCATAATGGAGCGGGCCAACAGAAAAGCCCTCGGAAACTGCCTATTAAAATGGAATGAAAACAAACCAAAAACTAATAATAAAAAAACACACACACTCGCGTCAGTGTCGCAGTGGGATTAAACTGAAATGAAAACACACTTAATCCCTGCCCTGTTGGGGTGGGCCACATTTAAGAGCACAAATAAAATTAGCACATAAAATAACTTCCTTTTCGCAAACAAACAGCGTAGAACAAATAAATGCCACCGTGAAGAGGGCGCGCCCCTTCTGCTTCCCTCAAAAGGGACCATTTCCGTAGTGTAGCAAAAAAAAACGACAGAAAAAAAACAATACAAAAACAAATTAGGCCACCCGAGCAAGCGGGCACGCAAAAATAGACACCGGAAGGATCCGGAAGAGCGAAACGGCGGACCCCTGGCAGACATTGAATAACGATAATGATAAATAATTTGCAACGCGAAACAATTTGCGAATCGATTTTTGCGCGGGCCGAAGAAGGCGTGTCATATCAGCGGCTGCTGGCTGCGTTGTAGGGCGACTTTGGGGAGCTTTCATGGATCGTGTGCTACTGAACAGAAGACCCCTAAGGAAGATACTTTACACGGTGCGACTAATGGACCATCCCGGGCGGTTCAAGTTGACCAACCCACCCAGGCGTAAAAATGCGAGCCAACCTCGTCTTCGTCGTCGTCGTCGTAGTCGTTTATCGATCGTGTCCCAATTGCGATATGGGGAGGAAGGAACGCTTCAACAGGATGCCGTTTGCCAGATCTTAATTACTTTTGTTAATCTAATCGTTGCTTCCCACACACACCGAGATATCAACTCACTTCGACCGACTTCAGTTTCGAGTCTTACTATACGAACAAACGATAGGAGGAAACCCACCGCCTACGTTACTCCGTCGAATCTAATGCCGGTTCACATGAACGCGGCTAAGTTCGGGGTTGGTTGGTGCCAAAAATGGCAACAAAATCGTTCCAAAAGGTTTTTTCCTGTGTGATGGAAGTTGTGAATTCTGCATGCATAACACTCCAACCTAACCTCCTACTATCGAAGGGCGCAATTGTTGAAAAATCATCATGGAAGTTAACCGTGGGACGACATCAACATCATCACCACCACGCGTTGATTAGCAATAAAAATATGAAATGAAAACAAAGCACCCATATTCCGCCCGTGTTTGGTCATCTAACAGCCGCGCGCGAGTGAGTTTTTATTTTCGGGCAATTAATGTTTGATGCACACTAGGTACACATGAATAAACAATGCTCAAGTGCGCAACCAATCAACTATTCAACAGGTCTCGCCCGGTGACTCGGGGCACCCGGCGTACAACAGGTCCGAGGTCCGAAATCCCGCGCGTCCGTCCATCCGTCCCTCCACGTCCGGTGGGATCAATTACGTTTTCTTAATTTATCCCATCGCCAAACCGGAGATAGAAAGGAGAGCGGACCGAGCAAATGGGAAATATTTAGATGCCACTTTTCGAATTAACATTCCGTCCCGATTCCCTCTCCCTCCCGCTCCTCCTCCCGCCTTCTGTTCCGCAAACAGCGACAATTCACCGAAATTGCGTGCCATAAGGTCGTAAAAGTTCCGTTCGCCACGCCGTATCGGCGAAAAACCGGATCCGAATGATAATTAAGTTGCGAATGTTGTCCTGAAAGCACACACACACA